>LPNX010767847.1:0-65122 GCA_001517045.1 Pseudotsuga menziesii
ATGCAAAAAATGAGGGTATTTATACTATAAGTATAAACAAACCAAATAAAAAAGAAACAGGAACAGTTTGTCCTGTTAATGACAAATTTCTTCTGAACACAAGAAAGAATTTTGCCTACCAATCACGAGGCATTCCAGCTTCTGCTCTTGCTTCATAGTTAAATGGCCCTTTTAGCTCCACATCAAGCTCCTCTAACAGCTCTGTAACAAACATGCAATGTGCAATACTACACCAAAATTATGTATGTCATAAAAGCAAGTAGATGAACAAGGGTAGATCAACGAAAAGGCATGCTTGGGGCATGGCATCTAAAGGATTATGAAGTTCACATTCCAGATGTATCTATCGGGATTCATATTTCCATATAGACCTGTAAATGTCTTGTCAGGCATGCAACCCATCTTTCTGCATACTGTCAGAAACCAAGACACGCCCACTGCAACATGTGCAATTTCTTCTTCTGCAATGCGTTTGACAATATTGGATGTCCTGTTATCGCCGAGGCCAACCAATTTTTATACAATCCTAGGTCCAGCATCAAGACCTCTGGCCTCCTAAGACAATTAATATAAAGTTATTGGATACTGGAGAGTTATCATTTGCTCCAAAATAAACAATTGTTTGCTACCAAGCTCAGATGACTGGAATATAACTACGAACTTGGAGGGTTGTAAAGGGTAACCTAAAATAATAACAGTTAATATAAAAATCTTGAACTTAAACTTCATTCTAAATGAAAGAACGAGATCATTTTCCACACATGACCTGGAAACTCCTAGGATAGGGCCGTCATCACGTAATGGCTCCCCAAGTTGAGCTCCCACGGCAGCAATAGCCAGTGGGTTCAAATTGATGAATCGTATCCTGAGGCCGAACCAGCAAAAGTTAATACGTGGTATCTAGAATCGGTAGGGTAAAGAGTAAATATTATAGTGCCGACTCTACAGAGCATTCCTGGCTTCAGAAATTGGTAAGGGCATAAGTAAGTTAGGTAAGTGGGGTATGGAATAGAGGAGAGGTTCCAAATAGCATAAGTTGATTTCAGTTGGTTTCTTTAGGCAAGTAAGCGGAATAAGGTGCGCAAGCAATAGTGCTGCTATAAAATTCCTACCTGAAGAAGAGGTCCTCTGGCAGGATCGCATACATACAAAATGAAAAGAAGAAGAAGCTAGTGAGAAAATGGATGGTTCCCGCGCGCCCTATGTGAGTTTTGGGTTTTTAAAAAATCAAGCAATTTTATAGCCGTCACTTAAGCGACACTTAGGAAGCTATCCGTCGCTTAAGCGACACTTAGGAGGATAGATATTTTTGCGCCGTCGCTTAAGCGACACTTAGGAGAAATTTCGTCGCTTAAGCGACAAGTATCCCCACCATTTCAAAAAAAAAATTTAATCTTTCTGATTTTTGGCACAGTTAAAAGAAAAAATCCATGCGCCGTCGGAAAAAACCGTCGGATTTTGGATCAAAATCTAGTAGTGTAGAGGACTAGAACTGAATGTAACTGACTTCTAACTTAGCTCAGTCATCAACTGAACTGAACTGACCTTGGTTCGTTTCGGCACTCCTAGTGGCTCCTAAATTGTAGGGATTAGTCTAAGAGGCTCCTAAACTGATGCAATCATGTGCAATCAATGGCAGTGAACCTCAATTAGTGTTCCCCACACTTTAGTAACTGAAACATGAGCCCCAATTAGGTGAAGTGGACCCAATGGTGTTAATGACTATAAATAGACTAGATGGACTCCCAATTTAGACATATGACCAAATTGGACAAGGGAGGATTAATAATCCTAACACACACAGCCTCAATAATATCCAATGCCTCTTCGGCTTCATGGATATCACTATGGCTTTTTCATTTCCCCTCCTTATTCTCGTGGTATATTATGATGGCCCACTTCTTATTCTGATTCTCAAGATGGCCCACTACTAACCGCTTCTCATTTCGATCCATTTGTTCCCATCCACCGATCAAATGGCTGTATTATTATGAATCCCAGTATGCAGATTCACCATAAGGATGGATGATAGAGGTATGAAGTAACGTAGGGACAGATCTAGACATGTTTTTTTATCCCCCAAAATCCATTAAACAACTTGCATCATGAACATACACCATTCTATTATGCATTGTTAGTCACCAGCTAAGGTCCTGCTATCCAACGGGTTATTCAGTTATTGGTCTTGTTGCATCTTTAACTACTCGTGCTTGTGACATTCCCACCTCGCAGCGTAACACGTTGGATACAACCCCCATGGACTGGTCAACAAATGGGATAACACCCTAGTCTTTTTTCCATGTAATGGTTTACCTGTCTATTGATTTAACCATTGTCGCTCCCTACAATCTAAGCAAAGAAATTACAAATCGGTCAATCAAATATATTAAAAAATATAAAAAATATAAAAATAAAATATTTAAAATACTAGAACTAAGTCTTGCATATAATGATATTTATGATAATCATCTAAGTACTGATTTGTATTTAGTTTGATCCTTACTAAAATTAAGTCTTAGATATATATTTTTTTATATCATGGGAAGAACAACCTCTCAAGAGTATATCCAACAACCCACAAGGAATATATACTAGTAACTTGTGACTAAGCAGGGTTCGAGACGTCTCAAAGCCCACTGAGGTGAGCCTCTATCCTAGGGGTCTAACAGGCCAATGAACAACCCTACAAATTAAGTATTATTATCAATGTAAATAGGATGAATAATAGCTAGAATAATTTTTTATTATTTGGGAAAAGAATAATGAAAATGCAACATACAATACTATTAATTTTTAATCAAAAATCATTTTCAATAAAAAATAATCAATTAATAAAAATACAATATATATTTAATTCCTTTATCAATGCAAAGAGGATGAATAATAGCTAGAATAAATTTTAATTATTTGGGAAAAGAATAATGAAAATGCAAAATACTTTACTATTAATTTTTAATCAAAATAACTTTAAATAAAAAATAATCAATCACTCAAAATACATTATATATTTAATCCCTTGCATTAATCAAATATAAATATTAAATACAACTAAATACAATTTATAAAAATAAGCATAACTTAAATGTTTAAAAAAAATTATTAAAAAAATATTTAAATATTCAAATATTATCATAACTTAACTAATTGTTACTAAGAAAATATCTTAAATATTCAAATATTAAATACAAATTATAACTCATTTAACAAAGTTCAAATATTTAAAAAATACAATATATATTTAATTTCTTTCCCATATATAAAATATATCATAATTAAACTGTTTAATAAAAAATAATTACTTGAGATATTAAATACAACTAATAACAATTTAAAAATATAGCATAATTCAATTTTTTGATAAAAACAAATAATTACTAAAAAACTATTGAAATGTTCAAATATTAAACACAAATTATGACCATGTAATCGAAATCAAATATGTTAAACTTCATGAAAATTATAATAAAAGCGATTATTACAATTATATATACAAAATACACAAACATTTCTCATTCTATACAATAGAAAATCTATTGATTTTAAATGCAAAACACAAAGACATCTCAGATTCTATACATAATAGATAATCCATTGAGATAATGGAAAACTCATATCTGAAAAAATATATATAGTAGAGTACAATCCTAGCCAAAATATGTCAAACAACCCAATTTTCAAATAATAAAAAAATTACATAAAAGTGGCATGCCTCTTTTGTTTACCTAGAAAAGAGGCATGTATATTCAACTGAAGTATATAATAAGGAGCATTATATAAACCCCAACCAAAATGCCCTCAACCTAACAATTTTTGTGTAAATGGTAATTTGCAATGATTAAATCAATTTTAACTATTTGGATAGTTTTAAAATCCATGAGTTTGTCTAAGAAGAATATCACAATTGTTGTAATTACAAAATTACTAATCTATCAATTTTTAAGAACAATTTTGACCATTTTCAACAAAAACTCCCCATAAAAGCGGGCAGTTTTAGTTGTCTTTCATCCTACTAGATATAATGATTAATAATAATAAAAGTCCACAAAATTGTGATTCTCGTGCTTTTTTTTCACCCAGAAAAGAAACATATGCCTTTGATTTTTATACTTCAACTTTCAAATAACAAAAAAGCTACATGCCTCTTTTTGTTTAAATAGAAAATAAAGTATATAATAATTGTCAAATAATCTAAAAAAAAAACTCCACAAAATCGTCATGCCTTTTTCTTCCCTCTTTTGACATATACCTTTGATATGTATACTTCAACATATATTCAACTGAAGTAGGCCTTCTTTTTTTCACCTAGAAAAAAGGCATATACCTTTGGTATGTATACTTCAACATATATTTTTGATATTCAACTAAAGTATATGCTGAAAAGAAACATATACCTTTGATATGTATACTTTATTTTATTCCTTTGGAGTTTCACCTATCTAACCAAACTCATCTTGCAAAATACAAAATCCAAATCAACTATAGTCTTACTAAATAATAAATTAAAAATAATAAAATAATAAAATACTATAAAATATAGCATATACATTGAAAAAAAAAAATTTAATATTTTTTTTATTCAAACCTCTCATACATACATACATACATACATACATACATACATACATACATACATATATATATATATATATATATATATATATTCATGTTTTCATTATATAACTTACCTATATTATAAAAATTATTTACATAATTAAATATTAACCATAAAAACATTATATATATTAATCCACTTTATCCCATCTCACTTTTAATTCAAGTAGAAGGAACTATACACAGCAAAATTTGAATATATGCTGCATTTATATTTCGATATTAATTTGTTCATTTGAATGATATGCAGTCCAACCTAGACCGTAATTACACATTATAACTTTGTATAGAACGAAGAGCAACGCAATATCCCAAACCAATAATAATCTAAAAAATAGACAATAGAAAATAATAATAATAATTAAATGTTTTAAATATTACCAAACCTTAGTCTAAATTCCATTACATTTAATACAAACTATTACAAACTTTAAAAGATTGAAATTTTTTTCCCATATCTAAATGAATTAATACTCATGAGCGATTCATATATATCACCTGATGTGACATAACAAGCTATGTCATGTATCTTATTGTGAATCCATATTCATATACTCAAATTTGATTTTTATGAATAATAAAGGAGGTTTTATTTTTGATTTATTATTAATTTTATATAATTAAAATTTTTTATAGGTATATGAATGGTTAGAAGCTAAATATTTTTATCTTTAGCTATTTTTAATAATTATTAAATAAACTAGAATTAAATTGATTAAGTTGATAATTTTAGATGTTACATCATAATTTTCTTTGTAGATGTTATTTATATGTATTTTATATAATTGATTTTAGTTATATATATTTTAATTAATAATATAATGCTCAATATATAAGTTTTATAAATTTTAATTATATGTATTTTATATCATTTATTTTAGATAGGTGTATTTTAATTTATAATATAATATTTCATATATAAGTTTTAGAAAAATATTAAAAATAAATAAATAATATTTATAAAATAAACAAAATCAAAAATAAAATTCTATAAGATAATTGAATATCCAACATTGGTTTCATAGGTGATATTTTTCCTTGCATCAAAAGTTCTACACAAAAATAAGTGAGTTTCTTACATCAAATGTCTATGGTGTCTTAGAGACGGTCTCAATCAAGAAATTGGTGCCATTTATGTTCATAAAGAGTTATTTTAGCAATATTCTAACTTATTAGTCCATGTAATAGGTAGAGACTATTGTTTCGTCAAATTTCATTAATTGCATAAAACTATATTTAATATTTCAGCATTTGTAAAGTTTAACTTGGTTAAATTTAGTTATTTTTTATATTTATTTTAATTTCTAAATAATTCTCTCTTGATTATGATTGGTGCTATACCATAGAAATGGCTAATAAAAGAATGAATGAAAAAAAAACTACTAACTAAAAGTTTCCTTTATATGCAAGAAGAAAAGTTTAGGAAAATTGCTAGTTTCATAAAGAAAATTTAGTAATTAAAAATTTCTTTATATGCAAAAACAAAAGTTTAGAAAAACTTCAAGTTTTTCTTTAGATACAAGTTTAGAAAAAATTGTAGTCTTATAAAAAAGAATTTACCAACTAAAACTTTCATAAAACACAATCAAGAAAGCTTTTTTTTTTGTTATTATTTACTCACTTGTCCAAAGACTAAAAAATAAGTTCCTATGTGAATCCTTGCCCGTGCTTAATTGACCGTTGAACTTAGCGAACGACTGACTGGTAAATTCTGGTTAGATCTAGTATGGATCGTACATGGGCGATAGTTGGAGTTAGCGGCTCTCCTAAGGTTACTTCATCGGGATCCCTAGGGAAGAGGATCAAGTTGGCCCTTGGGAACAGCTTGATAAGTGTTTTTTTAAGCTTACACCTCTTCGATAAAAGTTTTGAATTTTTTTGGATTCTTTTCCAAAATCATGAGAATCTACATATTTAATCAAGAACGTCTTATATTTTTGAAATATGCAAACGAACAAAGCTATTCATCTTTGTTGTGGCCTACGAGCATCGTCTTTCTTGTGTGAGATTTCCTACAAGAGGGTTATGAGCATTGTTCCCAGGGTTTGGAAGCGCCTCATGGTAACTTTGATCTCGTTTTTGATAATCATCTTTGCCCGGTGCACGGCCTTCATAATTGTTTGCTTCATGATCATATTCAAGGCGATATTGTTCCAATTGAATTCGGTGGTCTTTCATGTTGCTGCAGCTATGAAAGTTTGCAAAGGAAATAAACCAGCTTCTGCCTATCTCGCCAACTCATTCTCTCAAATTTGTCATTTTAGTGTGAAATGTCCATCTAAACGTTCTAAATTGTTGCACATTTTATAAGAGTATTAATCCCGTTTAATGCTGGTTACTTCTCACTATGAAATTTGTAATCCATTACACTGACAAGTTGGATGTGAGTGATTTACATAAGCAAATATTTTATTGATTTTTTATAAAACATTAGTGGCGTTGATGCGTTGTAGGATCATATTAACAATTCCAAAGTCACTTATGTTCTGATAAACTTTGTTGAACTTATCTACAGATAAGTAAATGTAAATTTCAATTTAAAACATTTAAATTACAATGCACATTACATCTGCTATGCAGCCATGTTTGCATTGTTTTCAAATATGCTTGTAAAAGTGTTTTCAAATATGCTTGTAAAGTGGGTAATTTGGTGTCAGATGTGTCCAATATGCTTTTAAAGTGGGAGATTCCGTGTGAGATTTGGTGTGAAATGATTTTATTTTTATTATAAATTTTTATAAAACAAATTTTTAAAACAAATTTACCAAATGATTGATATTATATAAATTTATAAATTATACTAAAATTAATGACGAATGAAATTAATAGCAAAATTGTTTATACTTCTTTTAAGAATATTTTAATGTATATTATTTATACATATTATAAAGTTAAAGCAACTATAAAACTCGTAATAATGTATTATTTATGCATAGCCTAAAAGTAAGAGAGAAATGACACACCGATATCTATTATTATATATGAAAAATTATGCTAACTGATTGTCCTTTTCAAATTTGTTGTATTTCAACATCGTTTTTATAAGAGCTCTAAACCTTTCACAAAAGTTTTATTTCAAACTTTTCTTCACAGCAAGGACTTTGCCTGCTGGTAGTCCTTGTTTTTTTTGTTTTTAATCTTTAACATAGCACTACTTTTTAAAGCAAAAGCACTTCATCTTTGTATATGATTTTCTTTATTAATTGATAGATTGTCCAAACGTACATTTTTGTTATCTTTAAATATGAGAACTAGTTGAACCCAACAAGAAAAAAAGGTCGTACATATTTAGTATCGGCAATCATGAGAACTATCAGATTCCAACCATGAAAACAAAAGGTCAACATGGACGAAATAACGGTTAACAACAAGAGCTTTAAAATAACAGTTAGAGAATGTCGAGCAAGGCAAAGAGCCAAGTGTTACAATGTCGAGCAAGGGAAAGAGAACTTTCCTAAGTTCAGAGAAAGATAAAGACTTGTGAGACTCATCTCATCATGCTACTATTGATTATATGCATTTCATAAGTGAGTCTTTACAACAACCTATGAGTGAGTCTTTACTATAATCGGATCCATCTTAGTAACCCCACCCACAAATCCAAAAGTTATGAGAACAATCCATGCATGAACCTTCCCTTTAAATGAAAAACATTGGATATGGGATATAATAATATTTAGATACCACGTTCTAAATATTTAGCAAAATTGACTTTTGTTCATTAAATTTTAGGTAAATATACTTAAAATTTAAAAGTTATTTTATTTATATAAAATTGATATAAACTTTATTTTACAATATAAAAATGATATTTCACTAACTAACATTTTATTTTTGGAAGAACTTTAATTTTAAATGATAGTTGTGTAGTGATATTTTTATTGATGAAAATATACTTGAAAAATATAAATGTAACTAACATTCATGTTGTATGGTTGTTGATCTCATACTGTGCCCAAATATTTATAAGAATTTCAATTTTTTAATAAACAAAACAACAATAACAAAATAACATTTTACATAGTATTTTAAAATTAAAAGATGTAAAAGAAATTTTGGGTGTTAAATCTGTAAGAGAAGTAAAGGTCACAAAAAATAAATTAAAAAATACATTGAAGGCTTTTACTTCATTTGGAAGGGCATGGACATTTGATATCAAGGCCTCTCTTAGAACAATCGTTTAAATAATTCTTGCTAGTTATAAATCACTAATATATCAAATGGTGTAAGGAACATCAAAATTATTAAGAATTTCCAAAAAAATACTTTAGAGCTATAACAAATGCACTGTTGCTTCAATAAATATAATGAAATATCTTACTGTGTTATTATTTGTAGGTAATGTTATCAAAATGAACTTATATAAGATGTCCAAAAAGATGATCTAGAATTTTGGGAATCAAACTCTTATGTTTTACCAATTAAGAGTATGTTTTATGCAATAAATATAATGAAATATCTTAGTGTGTTATTATTTGTAGGTAATTTTATCAAAATGAACTTATATAAGATGTCCAAGAAGATGATCTAGAATTTTGGGAATCAAACTACTATGTTTTATCAATTGAGAGTATGTTTTATGTTGAAAATTATTTCAAGGCATGTAAACCTCTCGATGCAAGTCGAGTCAATAGTACCCATGTGTCATTATAATAAATATTATTTTGGTGTCCTACTAGCAAAGTCGGCCATGTCAATTAGACAAGTTGGACCTTTCTAGGTTTAGTTCAAGTCAAGAGTCAAATATAAATAGGGAGGAACCCCCTTCATTTGTACACACTTCAGTCAATCAATGTTGCAAGAGAGAGAAAGACAAATGCATAGGAAATACAAAGGATAAGTTGTCTTGGGGTTTTACACTATTCTGGTTGAGTTATACACTGAGGAAGTTTTGCGGGGTTTTCTCCCTTGTGGTTTCCCCGAGGAAAATATTTGTGTTTTTTGTGCTTGTTATATATTGTGCTTTTTTTTCTTTCAGTGATCCTACTATTGTAAATTGTTTTAGAATATCATCTAAGAAATCAAGAAAACTTAACATGGTATCAGAGCCACCCTGAAAGTAGACACCGCACAACTAGGGTTTGTTATTCCGAACAAATACCTCAAGAGATCAACTAGAAAAGAGGGCTCACTCAACTCACCCCGGGAGGGAAGATATTTTTGTGAAAACAAAACTGAATTCCTAGAAGTTTCAATTTTGGACCAAACACTACTGTCGAGAAGAACTAGGGAATCATTTTTCTTGATGCTCCATCATCAATATCAGAAAAATAAATATATAGTCTAACTCACCTTGGAAGGAACATTTTTTCCATCACTAATCCCTACTAGTGATGTCAAATGGAAAATTAAGGTTTCTCCATCAAACCCTAGGCCATCCCGAAGAAGGTCATTTAGAAGTAGTATTCATCAATTAAGTATTACTTCTTCTAATTCCATTTGAAGTTCTCATTATATTAAAAAATGACAAAAGGTACCAAGCTAGATGAGAATTTTGATGGTGCTGAGAACTTCAGAGCATGGAAGTATTAGATCATGCTCATTCTAGAAGAAAATGATCTAGAAGGATTTAAAAAGGAAGAAGTTGTAGAGCAACCAAAAGATGAAGCTAAGGCCAAATACAAGCAGGATATGATCATAGTTGACTCCATCAAAGTTAACTTGATTCCTCAAGTATCTTAAAGTAGGAAACCAAAGGAAATGTTTGATGCTCTATCCATATTATTTGAAGGAAGAAATATTGATAGAAATATGACCATAAGGAATCACCTCAAAAGTGTAAAGGCTGAAAATTTAGAAACCATGCAATCATACTTCACAAGAGTGTCTCAAATAAGGGAGTAGTTGGAGGCTATTGCTGACATGGTTGAAGAAGCACACATTGTAATGACCAACTTGAATGGTATTCAAAGAGATTGGGAATCCTTTATTCAAGGAATATGTTCAAGATGAAGGCTGACTAAATTCTAGCAGTTTTGGGAAGAATGTGTTCAAGAATAAGAAATAATAGTATCAATAGAAGAAAGGCTAAATGAAAATGAGGGTCAAACTTTGGAAGTCCATACCAAATACAAGAACAAGAGAATGAGTTAGAACCCTCCTCCCAGAAAATATCAAACCTTTAAAAAGTCCAAGACATACTCCTCAAATTATGAATGCTTCACTTCTCACAAGATGGGACACATTGCTATAAATTGTCCCATTGATATGGTTGAAGAAGAAGAAGTCGTAATGACCACCTTGAATGGCATTCCAACAGAATGGGAATCCTTTATTCAAGGAATCTATTCAAGAAGAAGGTTGACTAAGTTATGACAATTATGGGAAGAATGTGTTCAAGAATAAGAAAGAATAGCAACCAAAGAAGAGAAGCTAAATGAAAATGAGGATTAAGCTTTGGAAGTCCATACCAAAGGATAGAAAAAGAGGATGAGTTATGACCATCCTCCGAGGAAATCTCAAGGGTTTAAGAAGTCCAGGAAGGAATTCTCAAATTATGAATGCTTCACTTGTCATAAGATGGGACACATTTCTATAAATTGTCCTTTCAAGGAAAAACAAGTCAAGAGGAAGAACAGAAGATTCCAGGCCCATGCTATTGAATATAATGATCAAGAAGATGAGGAAAGAACTAAAGAAAATAAAGATTCTTGTGAAGAATATGTATTGATATCTGCACTCACAGGTTCAATCTCACCAGGGAATGACACTTGGATAGTAGATAGTGGTGCCTCTAAGCATATAACAGGTTACAAGGAATCACTCTCATGTCTTGTACAAAAGGAGTCCCACCACACGGTAATGCTTGGAGACGATTATCAATATCACATCAAAGGAATGGGAGAAGCCTCCTATAAGTTGGATTGTGTAAAGTCCATGAAGATGAAGGATGTCCTGTATGTCCTATGATTAAATAAGAATATCCTTTCTATCTCATCCTTAGACAAGAAAGGTTTCAGAGTTGCTTTTTTAGACGGTGAAGTCCTCATGTGGAAAAAAGGAAAAACTATAGATGGTGCAATAGTGATTGGAGTTGAAGAAGGAGGACTCTAGAGATTAAAGGGGCATGTAGATTCAACATTGATGACTAGTACCATAAGCCCATGTAAGTTATGGAATAGAAGACTTGCTCATGTTAATTACTCTATAGTATCCTGAATTTTGACCTTATCTATAATGGGCATGAGTCCCATTGCATATGAGTTACTTTGATGTTTATGTTTGTATATTGGGCATATGCCCCACTGCACATGAGTTATGTTGATTAGTTAGATATATTGGATGTAATCCAATACATATGTTTTATTATCTTGTATATGATTGTATATGTTGGGCGTGGACCATGATGGACAAAGATTATTGTCATGGTACGATGTAATGGATGTATTGTTATGTGATTAGACTTAATACATATACTTAGATGATTATTATGAAGAAATGTGTAGAATAAGGAATGCATGATTGAGATCTATAATGTGTTAGGAATAAACCTTGAAGCACACGAGTTATGAAATTTTGTGTTGAGCATAAGATTTGGAACACATGAGTTATGATATTTTGTGTTGAGCATAAGCTGTGGAGGATTAGATCCTTGGCCATTGTATCCCTAGCTGTACTATGCAATTACATCCTAGAATTAGTGTTGAGTTAGAGGCTCAGGAATTGCACTAAGTGTAACTGTTAGCCGGAAATACGCACCTCCTATGGACAGGAGTTTTTTCTCTAGATATGAATGGTTCAGGTCAGGAACAAAACACAAACACCAAATGTTGAACTTCCCCTAGATCTGGTTAATCACTTGAATGTAATGCCATGATACTTCTCTTAAATATTGTCCTTGCTATCCTTAAATATTTCTCCTCTGATACTGCAAAAGAACCTGTAAAAGATGGAAGACAACAAGAAAAACATGATAGCATACAATATAATCAACTAGATCTATGCTTGTGACCAAGGGATCAAGCAATACATATAAATGAAACAATAAATATGGGAAAGAAAAGACATTTTTTTATTAGAAATTATTGTAGAGACTACAACCTTTATGCCTTGGTGTTGAAAGTTCCTTCCAATGGCTCCTTTCCTATAACTTCACCTTTTCTCCAATAGCTCAAGAATTATTTTGACAAAGTTTGGATATGCAACACAATTCTTCCTCCCTTCACCCATGGGGGATGAGACAATATTTAAAGGCATGGGAGGATAGGAATGGTTGAGGATATCATGGGCGAGGTGGAGATAAGATCCAAAAAGGGAGGATATCGAGCTCCAGGTGGTCCTAAACCATAGGGATGAGGCTCCATGAAGGAAATACTTGAGAAGCCTCTCGAAGCTTCTCTTTTTTCCTTGAAAACTCAACCCCTTCTCCTTTAATGAAGAAAACATGTGGTGTTAAGGGTGTAACGCTTCTTCCAGTAAGGAGAAGAGTGGTGGAACCACTCTTTGCTCATGTATTAGGAGTGTTTCTAACTTGGGTAACGCTTCTTGTCAATGGAAGAGGAACGTTACTAGCTCAAAATAAGGAAAAATTGCAATGGGATAATTTCTTCCTTCATTTCTCTACGAAAAAATTTGAGGGATTAGAGCAGACAAGGGAATACCTATCTCATAACATGATGGCGATGAGATTTAGGTGTAACAGAATGCCCCCAAAAGTATGATGGCTAGAGGGAAATGATAGGCATAATACTTTGAGAGAACAAGGTATAGTATCAAGGAAAAGGTATAAAGGTAGGAACTTCTCAAGCATCAAAAAAAATTTGCAGCACCTTTTGATACATGTCCAAAATGACTCACAACATGGCTGCCGAGAAATACAACACATATCCATTTGAGATTCAAAAAGTCATGGCTACTAAAATAAAGCATAGATCCATGTGAGATACAAAAAATCATGGCTACTAAAATACAATGTAGATCCATGCGAAGAAGACTCAAATTTGGACATAGCTACCAGACATACAATGTATATCTATGCCATACAGATGCAAATCTGAGCACATCCATGGACATACAAATCTGGATCCATGCTAGGACTCATATGTTGATGTATATGTAACTTCGGAATGTATTTCACTTGTATTTCTTATATAGTATAACCCGATGTTTATTTCGGGATGCACTTGAGTCATGTCTTTCCCCGATGTTCCTATCTAGAAGATATATAATGTAAACAAGTCATGTCAAGTCATTGTGGGTAACCCTCCTATTGGCTAAGGGTTAAAGTCCCTGCATTTCCAGGGCACTAGGGTTATTAGACTCTCCTAGTGAGGTCGGCCCTAGTAGGGTTTAGTCAAGTCAGGAATTAGTATAAATAGAGAGTTGGTTTCTCTATTTATCACACATCTCATACACACTCAAGTGTAGCGCATAGTTGAGGAAGGAGAAGACATTGGGGCTAGATAGAAAGAAGGTTACTGGTGTCGGGAGATCACTTACTGTTTTGGGTTCTACTTTTGGTGTTGATTCTGTCTCTGAGGAAGTTGCGAGGTTTTCACCATTTATGGTTTCCCTGAGGATAAACACTATGTTCATTGTCTCTTGTGTTTGATTGTTGTGCTTGTTATTCTCTCAGTTAAAGATCCTAATGTATTGCTAGTGTAATGATGAAATTCTAACATGGTATCAGAGCTAACCTGAGAACAAGACACTATGCAGCTGCAGGAACTAGGGATTCCTAGTTAGTGGATCGTCCTCAACATATTTTCAGCAAAAGAAGGTTGGATTAACTCTCCTCCTTAGGGCGCATCTTTCTGTCGAAGAAGAATCCAATTCTGAGGTTTTTCAGTTTTGGACCCGACACTACTACCAGGAATTAGGTCTTTTCACAGAAGAGGAATTTTTCAGTGAGACCTGGCCTGGATTGATCTCCTCCCCAAAATCAAAGCATTTGGTTGGACAGAACTCTGGAAAAGAAAAACCCTAATTTGCTACTGAACCAGCACTGCAGGATTTCAGCTCCAAATCCAGATCTGACATCTTGACCTGGTAAGATCTAAAAAATTTGTATTTCCATTTGAGGTTCTCAGTTTAAGATGTCTCATCATACCAAGCTTGATGAAAAACTTGAGGGAGTTGATAACTTTTGAGCCTGGAAGTGTAGGATCTCCATGCTCCTAGAAGAGTTCGACTCCTATATCAATGAGGAGGTTCCAGTTCCAAAGGGAGATGAGGATAAGGCCTTACATAAGAAGAATTTGGTTATGGAAAAGAGAATCATTTCTGATTCTATCAAGGATCACCTCATACCACAGGTGTCCTCCCTCAAGACACCTAAAGCTATGTTTGATGCCCTAACCAAATTGTTTGAAGGGAAGAACATAAACAGGAAGATGACTCTGAGAAACCAATTGAAGAATGTAACGATCCAGAATGCTAAGACTATTCAGTCGTACTTTGCAAGGGTATCTCAGATCAAGGAACAGTTGGAAGTAGTAGATGAAGAAGTGGAAAATGCACAGATTGTGATGACCACCTTGAATGGTCTCCCTAGATCATGGGACTCTTTCATTCAAGGGATCTATGCCAGGAAGAAGTTAGTCAAGTTCAGCAGACTATGGGAAGAATCCTCTCAAGAAGAAGCTCAGATAGAAGCTCGAGAAGAGAAGATGGGAAATGAAGATCAAGCTCTCACTGTTCACTCCAAGAGAACCAGAAGGAACCATCATCACTCCAAAGGTAAGATCTCACACCGTAAAAGAGATATGTCTACCATTAGATGTTACACATGTGATGAGAAAGGTCACATATCCAGATTCTTCCCTAATAAAGGGAACTTAGAGAAGAAGAGGGAAAACAAGAGAAGACATCATGATCATGCTGCAGAAGATGATGAACCTTCCACAAAGAGAATCAGACAAGAAAGTGATTCTTCAAGTGATGAAGAATATATGCTGATCTCTGCTCTTATAGGAATTGTTTCACATGAAAGAAATGATTGGCTCATAGACAGTGGTGCTTTCAAGCATATGACGGTATTCAAAGAATAATTTGTGAAGCTATCTGAACATGAGTCACCTCACAAGGTGAAACTTGGGGATGACTACCAGTATCCAATAAAATGTAGTGGTGAATCCTCCTATATACTAGACTCTAGAAAGTCTATGAAGATGAAGAATTTATTATTTGTTCCAGGACTACAGAAGAACCTCCTCTCCATATCTACATTGGATGCAAAAGGAATGAGGGTTGCTTTTGTAGATGGCCAAGTTCTTATGTGGCCAAAAGGAAATACTTTTGATGATGCAATAGTGATTGGGGAACAAGAAGGAGGTCTATACAAGATGAAGGGCCAACCAGAACAAGCTTTGCTTCATGAATTAGTAGAACCAAATGAACTTTGGCATAGAAGGCTTGCACATGTGCATTACAGAGCACTACCACTTGCAAGCAAAGCTGTTGAAGGGCTTCCAGAAATTCAAGCAAAACATGAAGGGGTATGCAAAGGATATGAAAAAGGAAGGAGCACAAAGAAGACATTTCCAAGTAGCAAAAGCAAAGCAAAAGGAATCTTGGAAATCATCCACTCCAATGTATGCGGACCAATGTCATCAAGCTCACTAAGCGGGTATGTGTAATATGTTTCTTGTATTGATGAATTTTCTAGGAAGACATGGATTCACTTCATGAAGAGAAAAGATGAAGTGTTCGGCAAGTTCAAGGAATTCAAAGCCTTGATTGAGGACCATACTAAAAAGAATATCAAGACTTTTCAATTAGACAATGGCACAGACTTCACTTTGAATGAGTTCAAGGAACTATGTAAATATTGAGGGATTAAGAGGGAGCTGTCCAACCCTTATAATCCACAATAGAATGGGATTGCAGAAAGGAATAATAGAACTATCATGGAAGCTACAAGAGCTATGCTTCATGATCAAGATCTTCCTATGCATATTTGGGTAGAAGCAACCAGAACAACAGTGTATGTACACAACCGTACTCCACACAGAGTACTCGAGAACAAGACTCTTGAAGAAGTCTTCTCTGGAAAGAAACCAAAAGTTAGCCATCTCAGAATATTTGGTTGTCCAGTGTACATACACATTCCAAAAGAGAAGAGGACAAAATTAGATCCTTCAGGAAAGAAGGGTATATTTGTGGGATACTCTGAAAGCTCGAAGGCTCACAGAATATACTTCCCAGAGTTCAAGAAGATTGACATCAGCAGGGATGTAACATTTGACGAAGATTCAACCTACATCAAATCTAGAAAGAAACCTCCTGAAGAACCTGAAGAAGTAGAAGCTACCAGAATTCATGATACAATCATGAATGAAGAAACTCAAGAAGAAGATCAAGAATTTGAAGAACCACAAAGACTTGTAGATCCACCACAAGAGAAGAATCCTCACAAGAGGAAACTTGCTTGGATACGAGAGATTATCTAAGGTGTGGAAAGATATGGGGTTCCAGAATAGAATCTCAGAGAAAGAAAGAGGACCAGATCATGTTCCAGTTATGTACCTTTACTATGTGATTTCATTGATAAAGAACCTTCCAAATATGAAGAAGTGGCAGAACGAAAAGAATGGAAGGATGCTATGATCAAAGAGTATCAATCGATCATGAAGAATGATGTTTGGGATGTTGTCTCAAGAACCGAAGGGAAGTCAGTTGTAACTTCCAAATGGATGTATAAGATTAAGCATGCTGCAGACGGTGGCATAGAAAAATATAAAGCAAGATTTGTTGCTCGTGGTTTCTCATAGAAAGAAGGAATAGACTATGAAGAAACCTTTGCACCTGTAGCCAGATACACTCCCATCAGATCAGTCTTTGCTCTGGATGCAGTGATGAAATGGAAGATACACCAAATGGATGTCAAGACTGCTTTCTTGAATGGTGTAGTAGAAGAGGAAGTGTATGTGGAGTAGCCACTCAGTTTTGAGACACATGACATGGAGTCTCATGTGTGCAAATTGAAGAAATCCCTGTACGGTTTGAAACAAGAACCGAGGACATGGTATGGCAGAATTGATAGCTTTCTATCTAGTTTGGGCTTTACGAAGAGTAAAGCAGATTCCAACCTTTACTACAAGGTTGAAGATGGAAACCCTGTGATGCTTCTACTATATGTAGATGATCTATTTGTGACACGTATGGATGGGTTGATTGCTAATACGAAGAGAAAGCTTGCTGACGAGTTCAAAATGAAGAACTTAGGAATGATGCATTATTTTCTATGTATGGAGGTGTGGCAAAATACAGATGGAATCTTCCTTGGACAATGGAAGTATGTAGTAGAGATCCTGAAGAGATTTGGGATGATGAACTCCAAGGCATTAACCACACCTATGGCATTGAATCTGAAGCTATTGAGTGATGCTTCATCAGAGTCGATTGATGCCACAATGTATTGTCAGATGATTGGGTCCTTGATGTACATGAAGAACATGAGACCAAATATTTGCTTTGCTGTGAACACCTTGAGCTAATATTTCACAGATTCGAGACATGTTCACTTGAATGCTGCAAAGCACATTCTGAGGTACCTAAAGGGTACGATTGATTATGGGCTCAAGTATAAGACTGATCAAAGGATTAACCTGGAGGGTTATGTTGATTCAAATTGGGCAGGAAGTGCCATCGATAGGAAGAGTAATTCAGGGTGTTGCTTCAGTATGGGATCAGGTGTGATCTCATCGTTTAGCAGGAAGAATTCTATGTGGCACTGAGTACATCTAAAGTAGAGTATGTCGGAGCTTGTTCAGCTAGTTGTGAGGCAGTATGGCTGAGGAAGCTACTATCTGATTTATTTGATCTCCAGTTAGATGCAACTTGTATATACTGTGATAACCAAAGTTGTGTAAAGTTGTCAGAGAATCTAGTATTCCATGATAAGTCGAAGGACATTGATATCAAGTATCACTATATCAGGGATATGGTGTAGAGAGGAGCAATGAAGCTCCGGTATGTTGCGACGGATGAACAGATAGCTGATGTGTTGACTAAGCCATTGGCTAGGGTGAAGTTTGAGTACTTCAGGGAGAAGCTTGGTGTTCTCCATATCGATATTCCTCCCAAGAGGAAGTGATGAGTCCGTGATGAGCCATTCTGACATGGTGAGAGGATTGGTTCCTTCCACGGTTAGATATAAGTGTTGTACTCTTCCGACATGGTGGGAGGATTGGTTCCTTTTATGGTCAAATGTAAGAGCTGTGACATGGTGAGAGGATTGGTTCCTTCCATTGTCAGGTGTATGTGATGATCCCACATCCAGCATGAAAAAGGGTTGGCTCTGTGAAGACACATCTAGTATGAAAAAGGACTAGCTCTGTGTGGATGCCACATCCAGCATGAAAAAGGGCTGGCTCTGTGAAGACACATCTAGTATTAAAAAGGAATAGCTCTGTGTGGATGCCACATCCAGCATGAAAAAGGGTTGGCTCTGTGAAGACTCATCTAGTATGAAAAAGGACTAGCTCTGAGTGTGTGCCACATCTAGTATGAAAAAGGACTAGCTCTATGAAGACTCATCTAGTATGAAAAAGGACTGGCTCTATGTGTGTGCCACATTTAGTATGAAAAAGGACTAGCTCTGTGAAGACTCATCCAGTATGAAAAAGGACTGGCTCTTTGTGTGTTCCACATCTAGTATGAAAAAGGCCTAGCTCTATGAAGACTCATCCAGTATGAAAAAGGACTGGCTCTGTGTGTGTTCCACATCTTGTATGAAAAAGGACTAGCTTTGTGATGATACATCCAGTATGAAAAAGGACTATATCTGTAGATGTACATCCAGCATGAAAAAGGGTTGGCTCTGTAGATTCCTATGACGAGAAGAATCAAGAGATAACACCCGTGATGATGACCCAGTGATGATCCATATCGAGTGATGATGATATAGATCCAGTGATGATGATCCAGATCGAGTGATGATCTAGATCCAGTGATGATGCCTAGTGATGATCCAGATCCAGTGATGATGTCCAGTGATGATCCAAATCCAGTGATGATCTAGATCGAGTGATGATCTATATCCGATGATAAAGATGACTTGAATATGAATATGACTTGAAGATGAAGAAGACTTGAAGATGATGAGGACTCGATGATGATCTAGAAGATACAAAGAAGAAGACTTGTGCTGAAAATTGTGTCGAAAGAATACCTTCCTAGTTAAGAGGGAGTGTTGATGTATATGTAACTTTAGAATGTATTTCACTTGTATTACTTATATATTGTAACCCGATGTTTATTCCGGGATGTACTTGAGTCATGTCACTCCCCAATGTTCCTATTGGGAAGATCTATAATGTAAACAAGTCATGTCAAGTCATTGTGGGTAACCCTCCTATTGGCTAAGGGCTAAAGTCCCCACAGTTTCGGGGCACTAGGGTTATTAGACTCTCCCAGTGAGCTCCTCCCTAGTAGGGTTTAGTCAAGTCGAGAATTAGTATAAATAGAGAGATGGCCTCTCTATTTATCACACCTCTCATACACACTCAAGTGTAGCGCATAGTTGAGGAAGGAGAAGACACTGGGGATAGATATAAAAAAGGTTACTATTTTTGGGAGATCACTTACTATTTTTGGTTATACTTTTGGTGCTGATTCTATCTCTGAGGAAGTTGTGGGGTTTTCACCATTTCTAGTTTCCCCGAGCATAAACATTGTGTTCATTGTCTCTTGTGTTTGATTGATGTGCTTGTTATTCTCTCAGTTAAAGATCCTAATGTATTGCTAGCGTAATGATGAAATTCTAACGTCATACAAATACTCCATCGCAACATGGGGAAAGCAATGAGGGATTAACAAATATCCAGGGTCTTCATCTCGTCTTCCACAAAGTACGATTCTATCCACATGATTACAAGGTCTTGATGTCGAACATGGTAGAAACCACTTGATTACCGAGGAATGATGATAACTGTTAACAAGTGAGAGGGAGATCACCATTGATGTCAATGATTCCTAAGGTACCCTAGTACAATATTCTAAGTGTGAATAGATGGTTTGATGTCAAACACTTAGTTGAATGTTTCAATCAAAGGTCAATAATGTGAACCTATGTCAAAAGCGATAGAATCAGTCATTAAGGCATACCGACCTCAAGGTACTAAACTTGTTTCTAATACTAATTCTTGGATGATAAGCTAATGTCAACAAGAATAGTCTCATCAAAGGAGGGCCATGATGAATCCTAGATCAATGACATGAAACTTGGAACAAAGTTCTATAATAATGAGTATGATGTAACCATAGGATGGACTCAAAAGTAACTGACACAAAAATTTGTTTTGACTGCAGGTGTAAAATCCCAACATGACTTCCCGTTGAACATCGAGCGGCATGACCAAAGACTTGGAACCATTGACTTGACGAGGCAAAATACAATGTGAAAATGGACAATGCATTCTTTTGAAAGACTCAAAGGAGTGACATGACTCATGAAAGTGGATCGACTCGGAAACAATATGAATACCCAATTTATTGGATGAAATGTAGACAAGTGCCATGTTCAAAGGTGACTAATAGATTCCATCTATTGCAAATGAAATGCATTTCCCTTCCCTTAATTTCCCCATCATGATTGATGATTTACTCTTTGCTTTTTAACGAGATGGAAGAGGGTAACAAACGCTCGATATAGCTTTCCTTCAGACAAGTCCAATCTCAAATGTTTTATGAACCTAAGAAAGGATGGGTTCATTCCCAAAATAGGTTCCTTCATCCTTTGATTTTATAAGTTCGATGAAAGCAAACTCATCTATCATTTCATGTTTAGAGAGTCTAAAATGACTAAGAAAACTTTAGAATGGATGTTTTCATAAATTTATTCTTCGAGGCCCAAAAAAGTATAAAATAATACCTTAGAGAAATATTCCAGTAATTATTGGTCGGAGTATACCTTTTTCATAAGTAGTGCCCCTTGGTCCAAAAAAGGGGTAAACTATCACCAGAAAGACGACTCTTTAGGTATTTTTACGAGCGTGAAGAAGACAAGTTCACTTGACAATATTTTCACATTTTAAGAGTCCGAAAAGAGTTTAAAGAAGACTCCATTAATCTTTTTCATGTTTGAATCCAGATTATGAAAAAGTAATAAACTAAGCTCAAACCATTTTCATGTTTTAACCAGAGCACGAAAAACAAAAAGTAAGCTCAACACCATCTTACTTTTTTTAACGAGCTTGAAGATTAGTTGGAAGAATTCTTAGAATATCTAATTCATTTTTTAACGATCTTTTCGTAGAGAAATGACTATGCTCTAAGGGTCGTTTCATGGTTTAACGAGCTCTAAACTAAAACAAAGTATGCTCAAAATGACTCCCACTGACGGGTAATTTCCCCACATGATGTCTAGTGGTTGCTACTTGCACCCAATATAATTGTAAAGTAACCTAAATCCTACAAAGGGTGGTAGGGTACATGCCCCCAATATAATTGTAAAGTAACCTAAATCCTACAAAGGGTGGTAGGGTACATGCCCCCAAAGCTTCATTTTGTCTACTTTATAGGTAGATGAAATGAAGGTTCAAGTATTGAATCTTGACAAAATGGAAGAATCCGTTTCATTTTTGAACGAGATTGACATGAAAATGTAACTTTTCTCTGGAATGGTTTCATTTTTACACAAGATTGAAACCGAAAGGTAAACTATGCTTGAGGACATCCATTTCATTTTTTAACGATCTTGACATAGAATGGAAACTTTTCTCACATTAATGTTTCATTTTTTTAACGAGCTTGACACAGAAAAAGAACTATGCTCACGACTAGTTTTATTTTTTAACTAGCTTAAAACTAAAAAATAAACTATGCTCAAAGAAATCTGTTTCATTTTTTTAATGAGCTTGACACAGAATGAGAACTATGCTCACTAACCTATTTCATTTTTTAACAAGCTTGACACAGAAAAGGAACTATGCTCACAACATCTGTTTCATTTTTTAACGAGCTTGACACATAAAAAGAACTATGCTCACAATTTCCTGTTTCATTTTTACTCAAGCTTGAAACAAAAAATAACTATGCTTGAAACATGGTTTCTTTTTTATGCAAGCTTGAAACCAAAAGCTAAATTTTTCTTGAAACAACCTATTTCAGTTTTAACGATCTTGAGATAGAAAAAGAACTATGCTCAAGAATGGATTCATTTTTATGCAATCTTGAAACCAAAAGGTAAACTATACTTGAGGAGTGGTTTTATTTTTTAACGTGCTTAAAACTAGAAATAAACTATGCTCAAGGACATGTGTTTCAGTTTTTAACGAGCTTGACAGAGAAAAAGAACTATGCTCACAAACCTGCTCGTACCCAACATGATATCCAGAGGTTGGTAGGTTTCCCCCATTACATAAAAGCTATAGGCTTAACTCCAGTAACATGTCCATAGACTGGATCCATGCCCCCCATTTTACCGATGATGGGAAGAAGCTAACTAGAATAAGGGGAAGGAATCACAAGAACATGTGAAACATTCAGGGCATTTTGATTACTAGGAATGATGCGATGGTCAGGTGTAACAAAGGAAATCTTTTCAATGGTCACAGTCTTCCCATCATGGGGAAAATGCATCACTCTAAAGAGTGTGGACACTACAGCCTTCATGGCATAAACATAATCACGTCCAAGGAGAATAATGAAATCTAAAGCACCTTGGACCACCATAACATCGATATAGACAGTTTTCCCTCCTAGTGTAGTAGGTAAATGAGGAAGGATCCCTAAAGGTGCAGTAGGTCTGTGATTAAAATCCATTATTTGACCGGTGGCTGGCACAAGCTGATGTGAACCTAAAGCTTTCCAAGAATTTGAGGATAGAATACTAACAGAAGCCCCTTCGTCAACAATAGTGCGAAGCATCCTCCTAGCAGTAATGTTCACAACTATCTGTAAAGGAACACTCGAATGAAGATGAGATTCTGTTAGGTTACTCTAGTCAAAGGAAATAACCTCATTGCTTGGAGAGGGTTCTGTTGAAAGAGGAAAATTTTCCTCTTGTCTAGAACAATCAAATGGAAGCATAAAAACTTCACCAGGTTTGAGTTCATGCTCTACTAGAAGATAAGAACAAGACGAAGATTCGGTCAAAACAACTACTTCAGTCTTAACACTCTCAGAAAAAAGAGTGGGATTGAGTGGAGATGAAGTCGAATCGACCACTTTAACTTCACTCTCCAAAGGAAGAGTGGAATCAACCACAAATGAATCCAAATTGACCACTTGGGATTCACTCTTGGAAGGAAGAGTGGGATCGGCCACGAATGAAATCGAATCGACCACTTGGTCAACCAGTGGGATGTCAAGTGACAACTTAAGAAGGAACAATAATATCTTCCAAAAACATAGAATCTTCATCCATGCTAGGAAAAAGGTAAGTAAAGTGCATGTCCTTCCAAAGAAAGAAAGGATTTATGACTTTACCCTTCCGACTCTTAACCACAGAGTCACTGGTTGAAGGAGGATCATCAGTATGATGATAAAAGGCTGATGACATCTGTTGTTAGGAAACCTTAAACCACTCTTACAAAAATAGGGCCAAACCATGACAATATTTCAGAAGGTGATCACCCTTGTAAATCCTGCAAGGGAATTTGGGCTTACGCGGTTTTGGGGTGTGCAGATCAACACTCTCCATACTGGGAGGAGTAGTTGGTTGGGACTTGTTTTTCTGTTCATTTTTCTTCTTCTTCTTATCCACCTGGCTACTAGTACTACAAATATCAACAGGAGAAGAGGGAGAAAGGGGAGAAGAATCATGTGGTGAAGAAGGCAAGGGATGAACATGAGGTTGATGCTCCCACGATGAAGTGCTAGGATTAGAAGCAAGTGTTGTACATGGGATAACTAGACTAGAGAATAAACAAACAGGTAATCCGATAGTCAATCCAGGAAGGCTTAATGTAGCCATGAGAAGAGGACCAACATCCCCATATGGAGGGAAAACAAAAGATGTTCTTTGTGAAGGAGTGTCTTGGTTGGTAGTCCACGAAGGTGAAGCCATAACTATGTAACAAAACTATCTCTCTCTTTTAAAAAATCCTAACTATACATACAACAAGCGGTACTCAAACTAAAGCAATAAGAAAAATATGTGAGAGTGGATTAAAGGTCTGGAACCTCATGGTATTGTCAAATAACCAAAACTCTCTATATACCACAGGGTCCAATAGTAGAGTGCAACAAGGAGGATTGGGACCGCACCCTTGCCTGAATACCCGACTACTTGGATGGTACATGCATAGTAATCACCCCGAGTGCTTGTTACGGAGAGAAACTTCCTATGGATTGGGGGTATCACAACTGAAATTATGACACCAGAAATCGATCTTTCCCAATATGCAAGAACAGTAAGAAAATATATCACTAAGGGATATCAAATCATACCTTATTCCATACGGTTGAAGTAGATCCCCGTTGAGCTTTTCCAATGCAATTGCAATTACAATTTTCTCTCAACAACAACAAACAAAGAAAGCATGATATATATAAATGTGTTAGAGCTATTCTAGCATATATAATCAACCATGTATAAGCAATTAAATACATCCATGGATTTAATATTTATATTTAAAATGCACATGAATTGGACAAGAAAAGATATTTCTATTAATAATCAGAGATACAATAGTGACAAACTCTGTCGGCACTTCTGTAAACCGAAGAAACTGATTCCTCCACTTGGGCCTCCACCACTTCAATCCTCCATCTCTCTATAGCAAGCTCACAAAGAAAAGGAAAACTTGGGAAGAATACTATGTGCTCCAAGGGACAAAGGGATGCATAGTCAAGTATAAGCGAAGCTAAGGCAAAAATGGACTATAGTTTTCTTGCTCTTCAATTTCTCCTCCTTCAATGTATCCAAGGGTTCCCTTATATAACACTCCAAAGAGGTAATGGAGGGTCGAATCCAAGTGTTCTCAATGCATTTGGAAGGCCAAGAGTCAATTTATTTGGACTCATATACAGAAAACTCCAAAATTATTTGGACTTATGCACACATCTCGATCTATGTGGGTTTGAGGTCAAAATTCACATGTATACGTGAGTATAGCTTTATAAGTCGTGTACAGGAATAAACGGGTGTTTTTTAGGGATGATTTGGGGACATCAAAGTATAATACAAGTCCATGGGGTCTAAGGAGTCTGCAAAGAGACATGGAAGGCCATAAATGTGTGATCTACCTGGTGTGGTAAAATTATCTATAACAGATGCCCCCTAATGTGTGAGTTCAGAGGGGTAACATGATGGCCGAAATACATTATTAAATCCATCATAGAAGTGGAGTCATGAAGACCCAGGTGGAAGAACCAGCCACTCATCAGTATAATAATATAATCAATCTCTGCATGTGACTGCAAATACATGGAGTAGTCCCTTTTACATAAGAGTACAATGGCCATGAATAGGCATGATATACAAAGTGTCATGTCTGGTCATTGCCACGTACAATATACAATGAATAAATATCTCCATAATGGATGAAGATATCTGATATACACTAGAAATACTAGATTCATGATCACGAGAGCTGAAATCTCATGAATACTGGCACAATCAAGGAGGTATCATATAGGGAATGCCACCAAGTTGGAAGGTCTTATACACAAACCAATACGAGTATATGTCCTACTATGTGAATAGATTTGTAGAGGTAGAACACAGTAGCACATCATCTGATTACCAGTCATTGATGTATACCGTTAAAGACGTGAGATAACCCACCGATATGAAAATGGGAATCAAGGTATAGAGTGAAATCTAACAAGTGCGAATAGATGTGTTGAGGTCGAAAACTTGGAAGACTCCATCAATTAGGGGACATTGATGTATTCTCAAAACTATCGATGGTGAGAGAACCTACCTCTGAGGATTGTAAGTCTCAAGGCACTCAAATGACTCTAGAATCCTATTCCAGAATAAATGATCTGATGTCAATGGGATGGAATCTGCTGGAAGGATGGAATTAAGGCATCCCCCATCAACCAACATGAGGTACTCAACAATGCTATATAATGTGGAATAACTCAACGAACAAGAGGTGCATCAACCAATAACAGTACTGGGAATGGTTGACATGCAAATTCTAGATAACTGAGGAATGGTCGACTCAGGATTCACCTTCCTTCGAACAAGAGCATAAGGCAATTGGTGACTGAAGGTAGGAAACATGGACTCGATATGCAAATTGGGACATCTCTGTGACACAAGAGGCATCAACAGAGGATCCATGGGGACTGGAAGTGTAACAAATTGGTGGAGATAAAATTAGAGTAGCAAGTACAACTCATAAATTCAAACTAATAACCCAACGAACAGATGTTATATACATTTCTCTGTTCGAAGGCAACATGACACTACTACCGGAAATTAGGGCTTTTCATAGAAGAGGAATTTTTCAGTGAGCTCAGGCCTGGATTGATATTCTCTCCAAAATAGAAGTTAGGGATTAAATTCAAATCATTTGGTTGGACAGAACTTCGGAAAAGAAAAAACCTAATTTGCTACTGAACCAACACTACAGGATTTCAGCTCCAAATCTAGATCCTATATCTTGACCTTGTAAGATCTAAATCTTTTGTATTTCCATTTCAGGTTCTCAGTTTAAGATGTCTCATCATACCAAGCTTGATGAAAAGCTTGAGGGAGCTAATAACTTTTGAGCATGGAAGTATAGGATCTCCCTAGTCCTGGAAGAAAATGAGTTGGACTCCTATATCAATGCAGTGTTGATGTATATGTAACTTCGGAATGTATTCTTCTATGTATCTTATATATTGTAACCCGATGTTTATTCTGGGATGTCTCTATTATGTATTTGAGTCATGTGGTCATGCCTCGATGTTCCGATCGGGAGGATTAATAATGTAATCAATTCATATCAAGTCATTAGGTAAGTCCCCACAGTTTTGGGGCACTTAAGTTATTATACACTAATTAAGGTGTAGGCTCGAGTAGTAATTATTAGGTTGAGCCTACATGTGAAAAGGCAATTCAAGTGAACGGATGAATATAAATAGAGAGTGAGAGTCTCTCTATTTAGCACTTGTGAAATACATCACTTGCTCTCCCAAGTGTGGCGCACTACCGGAGAAGGAAATTTTGGGACTAGACAGAAGACAGAAGACTACTGCTGTTTTACGAGATCTCTTACTGTTTTGGTGTTGATTCTATCTTAGAGGAAGTTGCGGGGTTTTCTCCTTTATGGTTTCCCCAAGGAAAACTCTTCATGTCTCTTGTCTCTTGTGATGTGCTTGTGTTTTATTGCTTTGCTTGTTATTCTCTCAGTGAAAATATCCTAAGATCATAATGCTAGCTTAAATGTGATGAAAAATTAACATGGTATCAGAGCTAACCTGAGAAGAAGACATTGTGCAGCTATAGGAAATAGGGCTTCCTATTTTTTGGATCTTCCTCCACAGATTTTCAGCAAAAGTATGCTAAGATGACTCCCCATTGAAGGGTGCATCTTTCTGTCGAAGCGGAATTTGATTCCGAGCATTTTCAGTCTTCGATGCGAAAATTAGGGCTTTCTACAGAAGATGAATTTTTGAGTGAGACCAGCATAGGGTTATTCTCCTCATCAAAACCGAAGTTTAGAGACTTGGATCAAGAAATTTGGTTGGGTAAAACTCCAGGAAAATCAAACCCTAGTTTGACCCTGAGCTAGGAGAAACCCTAAATACTAAAACTGCTAAGTTTTGGTACAGTCGCTATATTCCAAGATTGTCAAAGTCTCAGAAGCTTAAAATTGCAGAGACTGAATATAAAATCCTGGTGAATCCTGTGTCCAAAAATTAGACTCCGATTCGCTGTACTCCAGGAGATATGATCTCTCCAAGTTAGGGTTCCAGCCTCTTTCAGAATTCATCCCTGAACAGGACATCTGGGGAGATCTACAATATATTGAACTACATAGGTCCAAATGGAATTCCTGAAGATGTTCCAGAAAGTGTACGAACTTTAATTTTGTTGGTCTGAATATCAGACTCAGAAGATGAACCAGTGACACGTGGCCTACCGTACAACTTCGTTGTTCTGAACAGTCCTGTAACAGGTCACCTTGGGAAATGGATCATAAATCCCAAATGGTGAAACCAATTATGATGAAACCTATGGTGTTGGATCAGTAACATGTGAGGTTATCTCAGTGCGAAATTTTAGACATAGAGGATCAGTAATTTCGGAGATATCACAGAAACAGTAACAGGAATTTCTGCAGAAGAAATCAGTAATTTAGGGCTTCCTGTTTCGAGAGCTTCCCTCCACTGTTTTCAGAAAAGGAGTACATTGGACAGCTCCATTTGAAGAGATATATCTGTTTGTCCAATCATATCTGAAATTTTCCAAGTTTTTAAAATTAGGGTTTCTGGGACAAACCCTAGATCAACGAACTTCGGGACAAGGACGGACACCTCAAATCGGTAAGATCTAATCTTTTGTATTTCCATTTGAGGTTCTAATTTCAATATGATCTATCACAATAGCTTGATGATAAGCTTGGTGAAGTTGACAACTTCCAAGCATAGAAGTATTTGATCTCTCTGAAGAAACTGGATTGGACACCTACATGAGTATAGAGGTTCCAGTTTCAGAGGGAGACGAGGCCAAAGAAGACATCATGCTCATGCTGCAGAGGATGATGAACCATCCAAAAAGAGATCCATATATGAAAGTGAAGATTCTTCAAGTGAGGATGAATATGTTCTGATATCAACTCTCACAGGTAACATTACTCATGAAAATGATTATTGGCTTATAGACAGTGGGGCTTCCAAACATATGACGAGATTCAAGGAATCCTTTGTAAGACTGTCAGACATAAATCACCTCACAAGGTGAAACTAGGAGATGACTACGAATATCCAATAAAATGTAGTGGGGAATCTTCATACAAGCTAGACTCTGGTAAGTCTCTAACAATGAAAGAAGTATTGTTTGTTCCAGGACTTAAGAAGAATCTTCTATCCATTTCAGCCTTGGATGCAAAAGGAATGTGGGTTGCATTCATCGATGGTCAAGTCATCATGTGGCCAAAAGGAAAGAAAATTGATGATGTGGTAGTAATTGGAGAACAATAAGGAGGCTTGTACAAATTGCAGGGTCATCCATAACAAGCCTTGATCCATGATACGGTAGAGCCAAATGAGCTATGGCATAGAAGGCTTGCACATGTGCACTACAGAGCACTACCTATTGCATTCCAAACAAAGCATGATGGAGTTTGCAAAGGATGTGCGAAAGGGAAGAATACAAAGAAGACATTTCCTAGCAGCAAAAACAAAGCCAAAGGAATTCTAGAAATCATCCACTCCGATGTATGCAGTCCAATGTCATCAAACTCACTAAGCGGGTATGCATACTATGTTTCTTTTATTGATGATTTTTCTAGAAATACATGGATTTACTTTATATGAAGTGTTCAGAAAGTTCAAGGAATTCAAAACCTTGATCAAGAACCATACTGAAAAGAAGATCAAGACCATTCAATCAGATAATGGTGGAGAATTCACTTCGAATTAATTCAAAGAGCTATGAAAAGAAGCAGGGATTAAGAGGGAGTTGTCAACTCCTTATAATCCACAACAGAATGGGGTTGTAGAAAGGAAGAACAGAATTTCAAGCTATTTGAAGGGAAGAACAAAAATCAAAATATGACCTAAAGAATCCAGTTGAAGAATGTGAAGATCTAGAATGCAGAGACCATGCAGTCATAAGAGTTTCTCAAATCAAGAACAACTTGAAGCGGTAAAAGAAAAAGTGAATAATGTAGAAGTGATGATGGCCACCTTGAATGGCCTCCCAGGATCGTGGAATTCATTCAAGGAATGTGTTCCAGAAGGAAGTGATTACTTTCAGCAAAATTTGGGAAGAAGAAGAAGCTTGAATCATAAGAAGAGAAGAGAAGAGGGGAGCAATTGAAGATCAAGATATCGCCATCCAAAGAAGATCCCTCAATCAATGAGGAATATGAAGAACTCAACTCTTGAAGAAATTATTATCCACCTTAGCTTTTGGATAAGAAACGATGCTATTATGAATGAAGAAGACGATGAAGCTGAAGGCTCAAGAAGGAGTCTACCCTCGAAACAAATAAAGATAAGTATTCAATTGTCATTTCATTATATTATTTTGTTATGCATTTGTTTATATTCAGTTATTGTATTATGCATGATAGGATGTTTGCATTAATGACAGAATACTACTAATATGCATGTGATGGGTAAGTAGCTCATGGGGTTATAAAAATTCTCCATTGCTACTTATCTAGAATGAAACCTCTTTGATAACATATTGGATTAGTGCACAATCTCAATATTGTCCTGGTAGAGATGGAAGGCATCTAGAAAGTTTCAATGAGATATGGATGAATGTTGTATTGGCTAAAGTAGTTGCATGATCATATATTTATGCATAAGTGTTTGCCAGTATAAATATTCCTTATGAAATGTTTCTAACCATACAATTGCATTTGATTTTTAGGAAAGATCGCATACATAATCGCCTACAAGGAAAGAAGAATGAAGACTTGTTCCGAAGAACAAGTGAAGACAGTTCAAAGACAAAGAATAATATGATGAGTGCAGTGACATCATTGATGCAGAACCTTCCATCCACCAAGAAGAAAGGGAAGATCAGTTCAAGAAGAATGATGTATGGGTGTAGTATCAAGACCTGAAGAGAAGTTTATAGTTCCATCATGCAGTAGATGGAAACATCGTGGGATACAAAGCAAGATTCTTAGCATGAGGCTTCTCATGAAGAGAAGGCATAGTCTACAAAGAAACATTTACAGCTAATAGAAGTGAAGTTACATGACATGCATAATCATGTGTGCAAATGAAAGAAGGCCTTGTACGAGTTCAGAAGACACCCATGGGATAACACATACATGATGAGCTTGATGAATATCTTAACCTTTGCTATAAGGTTGATAGAGGATGACAAGCTCAAAGATGTGTGCACGATGAACTTTTGAAGAATTTCAAGATAGAGGATCTTAGTATCCAGTGATCCTAGATGGATACTACTTGTCACTCCAGTACAGAATGTTTCAGTGCATATAGTACGGAAGACAGAGGGAGTATGATGCTCCGCTTCAGAGGGAGTGGTTGCAGAAGATCCTGAGGTTCGACATGGTACGACAGGATGGGCAGATTATTGATGATTCTAGGCTTTACTAAGAGTGAAGCAGATTCCAACCTTTGATCCAAGGTTGAAGGTGGAAGACCAGTGATGCTCCTATTATGTGTCGATGCACTATTGTTCTAGGTATGGAGGTGTCATAGAGTACAGATGGGATCTTCCTTGGACAAGGGAAGTATGTAGTAGAGATCCTGAAGAGGTTCGGGATGATGGACTGCAAGGCGATGGCCACACCTATGGCATCGAAACTGAAGCCATTGAGTGACGCTTCGTCAAGATTCGGTTGATGCTACGATGTATCGTCAGATGATTGGGTCATTGATGTACCTAATGAACATGAGACCAAACATTTTCTTTGCTGTGAACACCTTGAGCCAGTACTTGAAAAATCCAAGGAGTGTTCACTTGACAGTTGCAAAGCATATTCTGAGGTACTTGAAGGGTACAATTGATTATGGGCTCAAGTACGATGCGAATCAGAAGATTAACCTGGAGGGTTATGTTGATTCAGATTGGGTAGGAAGTGCCATTGATAGGAAGAGTACTTCAGGGTGTTGCTTCAGTATGGGATCAGGTAGCAATCATGTATGGCACTGAGTACAGCTGAAGCAGAGTATGTCGCAGCTTGTTCAGCTAGTTGTGAGGCAGTATGGATGCGGAAGATACTGTCTGATATATTTGATCTCCAGTCAGATGCTACTTGTATACATTGTGACAACCAGAGTTGCATGAATTTGTCAGAGAATCCAGTGTTTCATGACAGGTCAAAGCATATCGAGATCAAGTATCACTATATCAGGGATATGGTGCAGAGAGGAGCAGTGAAGCTCCTTTATGTTGCGACGGAGGAACAGATAGCTGATGTATTGACGAAGCCATTGGCTAGGCTAAAGTTCGAGTACTTCAGAGAGAGACTTGGTGTTCTCCAGATCGAGGCTTCCTCCCAGAGAAAGTGATGAGACCCATAGCCATTCTGACATGGTGAGAGGATTGGTTCCTTCCATGGTCAGATGTAAGGGCTGAGCCATTTTGTCATGGTGAGAGGATTGGTTCCTTCCATTTCAGATATGAGTGCTGAGATCCATAGCCATTCTGATGAGTAGGTCAGATATAAGGGCTGAGCCATTCTAACATGGTGGTAGGGTTGCTCCCTTCCATGTCAGATATGAGTGCTGGCCATTCTGTTGAGCAGGACAGATGTAAGAGAAATTGCCATTCTAGGAATGGAGGCACCTGGTCAGTTACCAGGAACACTCAGTGTAAGAACTGAGTATCCATTCTGATGTGATCATAGGGATGTGTTCCCACTTGATTAGATGTAAGGGCTGAACCATTCTGTTCATGGATAAAGGATTAAGTTCCTTCCATGCCAGATGTGAGTGTTGGCCATTCCGACGAGTAGGTCGGATGTAAGGGCAACTGCCATTCTCTAGGAGAATGGAGGCACCTGGTCAGTTACCAGGTAGCTCAGTCGAGGAGTACTGGGGGCCATTTTGATATGATTGTTCCGATGTGTTCCCCTCGTGATTAGATATGAGTGCATGCCCTTCCATCATTGTGAGCAAGATGTGTTCCCACCTGGATGGATGTAAGTGCTGAGCCTTGTCACAGATGATAGTAGGTGTGTCCTATCATGCTGGTGACTGTAAGTGCTGTGCCATTTCACAGATGATAGTAGGTGTGTCCTATCATGCTGGTGACTGTAAGTGCAGTGCATTTTCACAGATGGTAGTAGGTGTGTCCTACCATGCTGGTGATTGTAAGTGCAGATCCTTTTCACATATGGTAGTAGGTGTGTCCTACCATGCTGGTGATTGTAAGTGCTGATCCTTTCCACAGATGGTATTAGGTGTGTCCTACCATGCTGGTGGATGTGAGATCTGTGCCTTTCCACAGATGATAGTAGGTGTGTCCTATCATGCTGGTGGTTGTAAGTGCTGAGCCATTTCACAGATGATAGTAGGTGTGTCCTATCATGCTGGTGGTTGTAAGTGCTGAGCCATTTCACAGATGATAGTAGGTGTGTCCTATCATGCTGGTGAATGTGAGTGCTGGGCCTGTCTAATGGGATTGTAGTTTACTATATGATCAGATGTGAGTGCTGGGCGTGCCTTTCTGACGAGCAGGTCAGATATAAGTGCTGGGCGAAGACCTACACGAGGGTAGGCCTACAACCAACATGAAAAAGGGCTGGTTCTGTAGAACTTCCTATGACAAGAAGAATAATGAGATAGCACCAGTGCTGATCCAGATCGAGTGATGATCTAGATCTAGTAATGATGATCCAGCAGTAATGATCCAGATCGAGTGATGATCTAGATCCAGTATAGTGATGATGATCCAAATCGAGAGATGATCCAGATCTAGTGATGATGTTCGATGATGATCCAGATCTAGAGATGATCCAGATCCGATGATGACTTGAAGATGAGGATGACTTGAAGATGAAGATGACTTGAAGACGAGATGATCCAGTTGATACAGAGAAGAAGACCAGTGCTGAAAATTGTGTCGAAAGAATACCTTCCTAGTTAAGAGGGAGTGTTGATGTATATGTAACTTCGGAATGTATTCTTCTATGTATCTTCTATTCTTCTATGTTTGATGCCCCAACCAAATTGTTTGAAGGGAAGAACATAAATAGGAAGATGACTCTGAGAAACCAATTGAAGAATGTAAAGATCCAAAATACTGAGACTATTCAGTCTTACTTTACAAGGGTATCTCAGATCAAGGAACAGCTGGAAGCAATAGATGAAGAAGTGGAAAATGCAGAGATTGTGATGACCACCTTGAATGGTCTCCCTAGATCATGGGAATCTTTCATTTAAGGGATATGTGCCAGGAAGAATTTAGTCAAGCTCTCACTGTTCACTCCAAGAGAACCAGAAGGAACCATCATCACTCAAAAGGTAAGATCTCACACCATAAAAGAGATCTATCTACCATTAGATGTTACACATGTGATGAGAAAGGTCACATATCCAGATTCTACCCTAATAAAGGGAACTTAAAGAAGAAGAAGGAAAACAAGAGAAGACATCATGCTCATGCTACAAAATATGATGAACCTTCCACAAAGAGAATCAGACAAGAAAGTGATTCTTCGAGTGATGAAGAATATGTGCTGATCTCCGCTCTTACGGGAACTATTTCACATGGAAGAAATTATTGGCTCATAGACAGTGGTGCTTCCAAGCATATGATGGGATTCAAAGAATCATTTGTGAAGCTATCTGAACATGAGTCACCTCACAAGGTGAAACTTGGGGATGACTACCAGTATCCAATAAAAGGTAGTGGTGAATCCTCCTATATACTAGACTCTAGAAAGTCTATGAAGATGAAGAATGTATTATTTGTTCCAGGACTAAAGAAGAACCTCCTCTCCATATCTGCATTGGATGCAAAAGGAATGAGGGTTGCTTTCGTAGATGGCCAAGTTATTATGTGGCCAAAAGGAAAGACTTTTGACATTGCAATAGTGATTGGGGAACAAGAAGGAGGTCTATACAAGCTAAAGGGCCAACCAGAACAAGCTTTGGTTCATGAATCAGTAGAAACAAATGAACTTTGGCATAGAAGTATTGCACATGTGCATTACAGAGCACTACCACTTGCAAGCAAATCTATTGAAGGTCTTCCAGAAATTCAAGCAAAACATGAAGGGGTCTACAAAGGATGTGTGAAAGGAAAGAACACAAAGAGGAAATTTCCAAGTAGAAAAAGCAAAGCAAAATGAATCTTGGAAATCATCCACTCCGATGTATGTGGACCAATGTCATCAAGCTCACTAAGCGGGTATGTGTACTATGTTTCTTTTATTGATGAATTTTCTAGGAAGACGTGGATTTACTTCATGAAGAACAAAGATGAAGTGTTCAACAAGTTCAAGGAATTCAAAGCCTTGATAGAGAACCGCACTGAAAAGAAGATCAATACTTTTCAATCGAAAAATGGCGGAGAATTCACTTTGAATGAGTTCAAGGAAATATGTAAAGACTCAGGGATTAAGAGGGAGTTGTCCTCCCCTTATAATCCACAACAGAATGGAATTGCAGAAAGGAAGAATATAACTATCATGGAAGATGCAAGAGCCATGATTCATGATCAAAATCTTCCTATGCATCTTTGGGCAGAAGCAGCCAAAGCAACAGTGTATGTACAAAACCGTACTCCCCACAGAGTACTCGAGAACAAGACTCCTAAAGAAGTCTTCTCTGGAAAGAAACCAAAATTCAACCATCTTAGAATATTTGGTTGTCCATTGTACATACACATTCCAAAAGAGAAAAGGACAAAATTAGATCCTTTAGGAAAGAAGGCTACATTTGTGGGATTCTCTGAAAGCTCGAAGGCTTACAGAATATACTTCCTAGGGTTCAAGAAGATTGACATCACTAGGTATGTAACATTTGACGAAGATTCATCCTACATCAAATACAGAAAGAAACCTGCTGAAGAACCTGAAGAAGCAGAAGATCCCAGAATTCATGATACAATCATGAACGAAGAAACACAAGAAGAAGATAGAGAATTTGAAGAACCACAAAGACCTGTAGATCCACCACAGGAGAAGAATCCTCATAAGAGGAAACCTGATTGGGTACGCGAGATTATCCAAGGTGTGGAAAGATATGGGGTTTTAGAAGAGAATCTTAGAGAAAGAAAGAGGACCAAATATTGTTCTAGTTATGTAGCTTTACTATGTGATTTCATTGATAAAGAAACTTCCAAATATGAAGAAGAGGTAGAACAGAAAGAATGGAAGGATGCTATGATTGAAGAGTATCAATCGATCATGAAGAATGATGTTTGGGATGTTGTCTCGAGACCAGAAGGGAAGTTAGTTGTAACTTCCAAATGGATCTACAAGATTAAGCATGCTGCAATCGATAGCATAGAAAAATATAAAGCAAGATTTGTTGCTCGTGTTTTCTCACAGAAAGAAGGAATAGACTATGAAGAAACCTTTGCACCTGTATCCAGATACACTTCCATCAGATCGGTACTTGATCTGGCTGTAGTGATGAAATGGAAGATACACAAAATGGATGTCAAGACTGCTTTCTTGAATGGTGTAGTAGAAGAGGAAGTGTATGTGGAGTAGCCACTCGGTTTTGAGACACGTGATAGGGAGTCTCATTTGTGAAAATTAAAGAAATCCCTGTACGGTTTGAAACAGACACCCAGGACATGGTACGACAGAATTGACAGCTTTCTATCCAGTTTCGGCTTTACCAAGAGTAAAGCAGATTCCAACCTTTACTACAAGGTTGAATATGCCAACCCTGTGATGCTTCTACTATATGTAGATGATATATTTGTGATAGGTATGGATGGGTTGATTGCTAATACGAAGAGAAAGCTTGTTGCCGAGTTCGAAATGAAGGACTTTGGTATGATACATTATTTTCTATGTATGGAGGTGTGGTAGAATATAGATGGAATCTGTTGGGCACCCAATATGCAAGTTAATTATAGCTCACATACAGAGTGTGCAATATTTATTGTCAACCCAAGGAAGTCTTATATTTAAAGGATAATATGCACAATATATGCTTAAACACTAAATTGTTGTAAATGAACAATCCTATTCTTTGTTCACTAGGTATAGCCCTAGCCATCTTGTGCATAGTTTACCCTTGAAATATATTTTGAATCTGGAATCGTATAATAGTGCCCAGTATCCCTCACAGAAGACCTTCTTTTTGATGAATCGATCATGCCAATTGGATCTCTGTTGCTGAATTAACACTGTCTGGTCCATGACAGCCAACCGGTTCTCATCCAGTTCATTCAATTGGTTCAATATCCTCTTCTGGGCTTCAGTTACATCTAGTTTTATCTCTGTGGTCGTCTTCAAAGTCTTAATTTCAAATTCAATTAGGAAGACGACACTTTTCCCATACACTAAGTTGTAAGGAGAGAAACCTGTAGTGTTACGCCAAGTGGTTCGATATTCCCATAACGATTCTGAAAGTCTGTCATCCCAATCTCTTCGATGGCTCTTGACTGTCTTGGTGAGGATAGCTTCAATGACTTTGTTAGTGCTTTCCACTTGGCCATTGGCTTGGGGATGGTAAGGTGAAGCTACCCGATGCTGAATATGGTACTTCGGTAGTAGAGCTTCAAATTGACGTGACATAAACTGTGGTCCTCCATCCGTAACCACTTCCTTAGGTACCCCAAAATGGGTAAAGATTTCACTATACCAGAAATCAATCACAGTTTGGTCGTTAGCTTTAGCCAAAGCCACAGCTTCTACACATTTCGTCATATATTCAATACAGACCAAGATGTAGGCTTTTTGTCTGGAATGAGGGCTGATAGGGCCAACAAAATATAAAGCCCATCTATTAAAGGGTTCAATCACTGATTGTGGTTGCAGAGGAATTTGATCTAATATGTTGGGCTGACCCATCATTTGGCAGCTATCACAAGACTGGACATATCTTTTTGTATCCCTAAAAAGGGTTAGCGAATAGTATCCCATTCCCAGCGCTTTGTGTCCTGTTCTTCTGTCTACAAAATGCCCCCCACAAGGATAATCATGGTATGCCTTCATTATATGGAAGATTTCATCTTCTCTCACACATCTTCTGATCTCAAGATCAGGGCCTATGTAAAAGAGATGACCATTTACCCAACAATACCTGGCACTTTGCTGAATAATTTTTCTCTTTTCTCTTTTGGACATATGTGCCAGAAGCTTCCCTGCATCCAAGTAATTAGCGACATCTGCATACCAAGGAGAGTGAGCTAAAACTGCAAATAAGTGTTCATCTAGAAAAGAGTCCTCAACAGGAAAATTATCATCACTGTTAGTGAAACGAGATAAGAAATCAGCGACAACATTCTCTTTTCTAGGTTTATCTATGATGGTAATATCAAAATCCTGTAATAATAAGAGCCATCTAGTCACTCTGGCATTAGTAACAGGTTTATTCATTAGATATTTAATGGCAGAGTGGTCAGTGTGCACAAATGTAGGATATCCAGTAATATAATGTTGAAATTTGTTAATGGATTAAACAATAGCTAAGAACTCCTTCTCGGTGACAGTGTAATTAATTTCAGCAGGGGCTAAGTTTTTACTAATATAATAAATTTCATAAGGTACTTGACCATCCTGCTGTCCTAAAACTGCTCCAATAGCAATATCAGAAGCATCTGAAGAAATGTGGAAGGGTAGGGTCCAATTGGGTCCTCTTAAGATAAGAGCTGTGGACAGCTTCTCCTTAAGCTTAACAAACACTATCTGGCATGCTTCATTCCAAACAAATTGCACATCCTTCATTAATAGTGAAAACAAAGGAGAGGCAAGTTTGGAAATTTTTTCTATAAATCTTCGGTAATATCCAGCATGTTCGAAGAAACTTTGCACTTCTTTTTGAGTTGCAAGAGTAGGTATATTTTTTATTACCTTGATTTTTGAGGGATCCACCTGAATGCCATCAACAGAGATGAAATGCCCCAATACTACTTCCTCACTCATCATCATATGACACTTTTCAGTACTTAAAGAGAGCTGGGTCTGTTCATAGCGAGTTAAAACGTTTTTCAAATTTTCTAGTGCTTCTTCAAAATCCTTGCCATAAGGAGTAAAATCATCCATAAAAACTTTCCATACTATCATTAACTAATTATGAAAATATGTCAATTAAAACTCTTTGAAATGTTGCTGGTGCATTACATAAACCAAAGGGAAGCACTATGTAAGAAAACGTTCCCCAGGGACAAGTGAAGGTAGTTTTATCTTGGTCTTCAAAAGAAATTTAAATTTGATTGTAACCGCTAAACCCATCCAGGAAGGAGAATAACTTCTTCCCTGATAAGGTGTCGAGTCCTTGATCGATAAAAGGAAAGGGAAAATGGTATTTTTTTTGTTGCTTTGTTTAGCTCCCTATAGTGCACACAGACTCTCTATTTACCATTTTTCTTGGGTACAATTACGAGTGGGGACACCCACTCGCTATCTGAAATAGGATATATAAATCCTGCTTCCAAGAGTTTCTAAATTTCTTCCTTCACTATGTCCCTAAGATTGGGGTTCATTCATCGTTGAGGCTGGCACACATGCCTGGAGTCACTTTTAATATAAATATGATGGGTGCACAGGTTAGAGGGAATACCCCTCATGTCTGTATACTCCCAGGAAAATGCCCCCTTGTGTTCTTTTAAGAGACTGATTAGGCACTTATGTTCATCTATGGAGAGGCTGGGGTTAATATTCAGGGTTTTTCTAGACTCTACCTCGATGGGAATACTTTTTGAATTTTTCAATACTGGGATTATATGCGTTTCAGTGACTAGTGCTTCTTCTGTGAGATTTTCTTGTTCTTCCTCACCTAGAGTAATGTTTAGAATTTGATAAACTTCTTTATTGACCGAAGTGGGTTCACTGATGAAATTATTAATGGCATCGTATTCAGTTTCATCCTTAAAGGTTAAGGCCCTCCCTATAGTTAATAATGGTTGAATGCCCTCTTCTTCCTCTGGCTCCATCCATAATGAAGTTTCAGCTTCTAGGATCAGCCGAGATGGAGGATAGAGAGCGAGGTTCTTTGTATTGGTGCCATCTAATATGGTCATAGACCCCGATCGATAGCTGATGCAAGAATCAACTGTGGCTAACCAAGGCCTTCCTAGGATCGGTGGGTGTCCTCCTAGCTGCGACTTAGGTTGTAAAACCAAGCATTCAACATGGTACTCCCAAGAATCAACTGAGATGATGAGATCATCGAAAATTCCTTCAGGTTTAATGGTGGATCTATCTGCCAGTTCTAAAACAGTGGGGGTTGGTCTAAGATTAGTGAGCCGAAGTTTTTATTATAGTTTCAATTGTCATGACATTAATCGCTGCTCCTAAATCTACCAGTACGTTGGGTATCTGTCTATGCCCAATTTGCACAGTGACAGTGGGATTCCCAGGATCGTCATATTTGGCCAGAAGGGTTTTTCCCGTTAGTAATGCAGATAATTTCCCTATGACATGAATAGTGGGAGGATCTCTGGGCTTCCTTCCTGGTTTCCTTGTGGATAGATCCTGAACAGTTCTAGCATAGATAGGTACATCTTGAAGAGATTAAAGGAGGGGAATTTTAACATAAAGATTCTTTAACTCTCCTAAGAGGTTAAACTGAGGTTGTCCCACTACCTTTGGTAGCATTAATCTCTTGGGGTACGGTGGTTGCCTAATCAGCTGGGTAGGTTGTGTGTCGCTAGATATATCATTCTGTGTTTCAGCTGACCCATTAGGGGGATGTTAAACATCTTCAATGATGGGGGTCATATTAGATAGATGATATGGATTCACCCCTTCGTCATGTACAGGGGATGGAACATATTCAATGATTACATGCTCTACTACCTTTCCAGATTGTAAGCGAATATCGTTACAAAGAAAGGAGTAGGCAGGCATGTTGACAGTCTCAAATTGATGGAATATTTTATTATTTGGGTTAGGATTAGGTTGAATAGGAAGCTGAAGTCGTATCGGCATATTAGGGGTAGCATTATTTTGCAACTGCAGTTGTGACTGCTGATGAGGATATTGAGGATATTGAGGAGGGTATGGTTGCTGTTGATGTGGAGGTTGTTGAGGAAACTGGTTCCCTGGATGGAAATTCCTCCATTCAGGAGACCAAGAAGTTAGTTGGTGTGGTGGCTGAACACAAGGATTTCAGGAGTTATAATTTTGTATTAAAGGTTGAGAGGGGTTCCATTGAGAATAAGATGAAGGGAATTGTGTATTCACGTTCTACATATTACTCCAATTATTCATGTTATTCAAAAATGGAAACAAGTCTAGAGTGATATCTTGGTTTCGAGGCTTCCAAGGATTCTTTTGTGTAATGAAGTAGGTTGGTTCCACCTCTGGAGTTGACGCCTATAGAACAGGCTTCACTTGGGGAAGTGACGAGCATTATTTTGTGTCATGGTTCAGCTTGCACAGTTGACACACTTCTATCTTGTCTAGCGAGCATTCCTTCAGAGGGTGGTTCTTTCTACATCGAGGATAGAACACACCTAGTGTGAGATCCTCTACTACCTGTTTTTGCTTTGTATAAAATCCTCTCTACAAAATCTTCCAGAATTTCCTCCTCCTTCTGCACCATTTTAAACAATTCTTCTCTCTTGTCCTTGGTGTTGCAATATTCCTGATATTTCTCCAGGAACACCTATTTCATCCTGTCCCAATTAGTAATAGTTCCGCCTCCTAGGCTCATGAACCAGCATAATGCATTGTCTTTCAGAGTGGCAAGGAAGAGCTTCAGCTTTTGTGCATCAGTGATATAGCCATAGTTGTGACAGAGGATATCGAACTCGAAAATAAATTGATCTGTATCCTCTACCACTTTTCCATGAAAGAAAGGCAACACCGATGGCGATATATTTTTCATAGGGGTTGTCCCTTCTGGTTATTGAATTGGGAACCGAAGTGTAGCCACTGTCCCTTCAGGCAGGGAATGATCTTCATGATGATGGTTTTCTCCCATTGCCTCTTCCTCGTCAGATTCGTGTCTGTTACTCATTCCTTCTTCTATTTTCTCCTCTTCGTTCTTCTCTTCTTCCTTCCACTGATCAATAAATTTCTGATGGAACTGCGTCCACTCCTCTTCAGTTACAACCTTTCCATTAATGTGATAGATTGGACCTTGATCAGCAGATCCTGCTGTACTAACTTTGTCCTCCTCTGCAATGGTATTTGAGGATGTTGCAGCTACTCGTGTGTTCTCCAATATGGATCTTGACGCTGGCACCCCAGGATTGGAAAGACTTCTTCTGATAGGTAATTCCTGATAGCGAGCCCTGGTAAAAGAATCAACTCTGTCAACCAGATCATTAATGAATGTTCTTCTGCCCAATTGTGGACCTTGACCATGACCTCGACCACCTGCACTGATAGTATTTTGTGGGGTTTTTGGAGTTTTAAGATGATCACACTTTACCCTTTTTGTATTCATACAACCCAAATCATTCCAATGAAAAACTAAAAGATACTGAATAGAAATAATTACAGAATGTAACTATGAGAGTGTTTAATATTTATCCTCCCCGGCAACGGTGCGAAAATGTCGGGCACCCAATATGCAAGTTAATTACATCTCACATACAGAGTGTGCAATATTTATTGTCAACCTAAGGAAGTCTTGTATTTCAAGGATAACATGCACAATATATGCTTAAACACTAAATTGTTGTAAACGAACAATCCTATTCTCTGTTCAGCTATGCTCATCCCAAGAATCCACTTAATCTAGTTTACCTTCTAAAGAATACATTCACAATTACCTTTTGTTGTTCTTGATCTAGAAATTGAAAGACTCATGAAATCACATCTAGATTACTCTTGCATAAAATGAGATCTTGTTTACCAAATCATCTAATGATTAACCCAACTATCTTAATCTAATTATTCTAGAAATCCAAAAAGACATGAATTGAGTGCTAGTCTAGGAATTCAGAGTACAGAAATTGAGTTCAACTATCCTATGAATTCAAAGTACAGGAATGAAATTCTGCAACCATAAAAGCAAAGAACAAACTGCAAGGATTCATGGAAACAACAACTAAAATATCTAAGGATGAACAAAGCCATTACAGCTACCACACAATTTGCATAAGGAATAATTACCTACTCAGTCGACTGTCACACCATGCCACTACAGATTTCCAAAAGATGCAATTAATAACACACTGTAAATCCACAACCATTATAGATTCCTATGAAGAAATAAACATAACATCACACGTCAAAATAATTAAAATGCCTAATTTAACTTATCAATCCCTATGGGAAGGCAAGCCCAGCCTTCACACAACGATGCTGGATATAATGCACGTTAAAAAACCCTTAGATCTGAAGTAACTCATATTAAAAAGGCAGATCAATTACACAACTCTCAGTCACAACTAATACAATGAATTTGTTACGGGTTCAACCCCTGGCTCAAAACAGTTCTCCATATCTATACAATGTAAATCATAACATCCTATCCCTATTATTGGGTAGCCATGAAGATCTCTGATCTTCAGGTTCCCTAAATTACAACATTTGTTACAACTGTGGCAGGATGAAAAGATAGAAAATATAGGGAAACTGTTAATTGACCCAAAAATAATGATATCCTCAGATCACAACTATACACAAGCAGCGTCGCACTGTTGACCTCCAAATCTGTCGCATTCTGTTGCAGCTATCTTTGTACAGCTTTGCCTGGAATAATATACTAGGACTGCATTCCTTGGGCAATGGTAGGATGGATGGTGATCAGCTTGAGCGATGAATGCTCATCCTTTTCGTAGCATGTTCAGACCGCTATACCGGCAGTCTCTATATCTCAAAATCCCTTTATAAACCATCATATGTTAGCATATTGAGAGATATAAAGCCTTAATTACCACAATCATAAGTATTAATAAAATAAGACAATAACCAATCATACCTTGGTGTCTTGAAGAGCAGAGTGAGGGAAAAAAATCTATTTGGCATACTCAATGGGGTAGGATAGGGAAAAAAGAGGTGAATAAGGATGGTCAAAAAGGGGCTGTTTATGGGCCCAATAGAATCTTCCTTGGACAACGGAAATATGCAATAGAGATCCAGAAGAGATTTGGGATGATGAACTGCAAGGCATTAACCACACCTATGGCATCGAATCTATTGAGTGATGTTTCATCAGAGTAAATTGATGCTAAGATGTATCATTAGATGATTGGGTCGTTAATGTACCTGATGAACACAAGACTAGATATTTGCTTTGCTATGAACACCTTGAGCCAATATTTGATAGATCCGAGACATGTTCACTTGACTGCTGCAAAGCACATTCTGAGGTACCTAAAGGGTATGGTTGATTATGGGCTCAAGTAAAAGACTGATCAAAGGATTAAACTAGAGGGTTATGTTGATTCAGATTGGGCAGGTAGTGCCATCGATAGGAAGAGTACTTCAGGGTGTTGCTTCAGTATGGGATCAAGTGTGATCTCGTGGTTTAGTAGGAAGCAATCCTATGTGGCACTGAGTACAACTGAAGCAGAGTATGTCACAGCTTGTTCAAGAAGTTGTGAGGCAGTATGGCTGAGGAATCTACTGTCTGATTTATTTGATCTCTAGTTAGATGCTACTTGTATATACTGTGACAACCAAAGTTGTTTAAATTTTTCAGAGAATCCAGTATCCCATGACAAGTCAAAGCACATCGAGATCAAGTATCACTATATTAGGGATATGGTGCATAAGGGAGCAGTGAAGCTCTAGTATGTTGCGGCGGATGAACAAATAGCTGATGTGTTGACTAAGCCATTGGCTAGAGTGAATTTTGAGTAATTCAGGGAGAAGCTTGGTGTTATCCAGATCGAGATTCCTCCCAAGAGGAAGTGATGAGTCTGTGATGATCCATTCTGAAATGGTGAGAGGATTGGTTCCTTCCATGGTCAGATATAAGTGTTGTGCCCTTCTGACTTGGTGAGAGGATTGGTTCCTTCCATGGTCGGATGTAAGAGCTATGAAATGGTGAAAGGATTGGTTCCTTCAATTGCCAGGTGTATGTGATGATCCCACATCCATCATGAAAAAGGGCTGGCTCTATGAAGACACATCTAGTATGAAAAAGGACTAGCTCTGTGTGGATCCCACATCCAACATGAAAAATGGCTGGCTCTGTGAAGACACGGCTAGTATGAAAAAGGACAAGCTCTGTGTGGATGCCACATCCAACATGAAAAAGGGCTGGCTATGTGAAGACTCATCTAGTATGAAAAAGGACTGGCTCTGAGTGTGTGCCACATCTAGTATGAAAAAGGACTAGCTCTATGAAGACTGATCTAGTATGAAAAAGGAGTGGCTTTGTGTGTGTGCCACATCTAGTATGAAAAAGGACTAGCTCTGTGAAGACTCATCTAGTATGAAAAAGGACTAGCTCTGTGTGTGTTCCACATCTAGTATGAAAAAGGACTAGCTCTATGAAGACTCATCCAGTATGAAAAAGGACTGGCTTTGAGCGTGTTCCACATCTAGTATGAAAAAGGACTAGCTCTGTGATGATACATCCAGTATGAAAAAGGAATGGCTCTATAGATGTACATCCAGCATGAAAAAGGGATGCCTCTATAGATTCCTATGAGGAGAAGAATCAAGAGATAGCACCCGTGATGTTGACCCAGTGATGATCCAGATCGAGTGATGATGATCCAGATCAAGTGATGATGATCCATATCCAGTGATGATGATATAGCAGTGATGATCTAGATCGAGTGATGATCCAGATCCATTGATGATGTCTAGTGATGATCCATATCCAGTGATGATCAAGATCCAGTGATGATGCCCAGTGACGATCCATATCGAGTGATGATCCAGATTCGATGACGAATATGACTTGAAGATGAAGATGACTTGAAGATGAAGAAGACTTGAATATGACGATGAATCGATGATGATCTAGAAGATACAGAGAAGAAGACTTGTGCTGAAAATTGTGTCGAAAGAATACTTTCCTAGTTAAGAGGGAGTGTTGATGTATATGTAACTTCAGAATGTATTTCACTTGTATTTCTTATATATTGTAATCCAATGTTTATTCTGGGATGTACTTGAGTCATGTCATGCCCCGATGTTCCTATAGGGAAGATCTATAATGTAAACAAGTCATGTCAAGTCATTGTGGGTAACCTTCCTATCGGCTAAGGGTTAAAGTCCCTACAGTTCTCGGGAACTAGGGTTATTAGACTCTCCTAGTGAGGTTGGCCCTAGTAGGGTTTAGTCAAGTCAGGAATTAGTATAAATAGAGAGTTGGTCTCTCTATTTATCACCCATCTCATACACACTCAAGTGTAGCGCATAGTTGAGGAAGGAGAAGACACTGGGGATAGATAGAAAGAAGGTTACTGCTGTCAAGAGATCACTTAATATTTTGGGTTCTACTTTTGGTGCTGATTCTATCTCTGAGGAAAATGCGAGGTTTTCACCATTTATGGTTTCCCCGACGATAAACAATGTGTTCATTGTCTCTTGTGTTTGATTGTTGTGCTTGTTATTCTCTCAGTTAAAGTTCCTAATGTATTGCTAGCATAATGATGAAATTATAACATCATACAAATACTCCATCGCAACGTGGGGAAAGCAATGAGGGATTAACAAATATCCAAGGTCTTTGTCTTGTCTTCCACAAAGTAGATTCTATCCACGTGATTAAAAGGTCTTGATGTCAAACATGGTAGAAACCACTTGATTACCGGTGAATGATGACAACTGTTAACAAGTGAGAGGGAGATCACCATTGATGTCAATGATTCCCAAGGTACCCTAGTAAAATCTTCTGAGTGTGAATAGATGGTTTGATGTCAAACACTTAGTCAAATATTTTGATCAAAGGTCAATAATGTGAACCTATGTCAAAAGTGAGAGATTATGTCATTAAGGCATACATACCTCAAGGTACTAAACTTGTTTCTAAGACTGATTCCTAGATGATGAGCTGATGTCGATAGGAATAGTCTCATCAAAGGAGGGCCATGATGAATCCTAGATCAACAACACGAAACTTGGAACAAATTTCTAGAATTTTGAGTATGATGTAACCATAGGACCGAATCACAAGTAACTAACACAAAAAGTTGTTTTGACTACAGGTGTAAAATATCAACATGAATTCCCATTGAACATCGATCGGCACAACCAAATACTTGGAACCATTAACTTGATGAGGGGAAATACAATGCAAAAATGGACAATGCATTCTTTTGAAATACTGAAAGGAGTGACATGACTCATGAAAGTGGATCGACTTGGAAACAAGATGAATACCCAATTGACTGGATGAAATGCAGACAAGTGCCATGTTCAAAGGTGACTAATAACTTCCATCTATTGCAAATGAAATGCATTTCCCTTCCCTTAATTTCCCCATCATGACTGATGATTTCCTTTTTGCTTTTTAAGAGCTGTAAGAGTGTAACAAACGCTCGATATAGCTTTCCTTCATATGAGTCCAATCTCATATGTTTTATTAATGTAAGAAAGGATGGGTTCATTCCCAAAAGAGGGTCCTTCATTGTTTGATTTTATGAGTCCGATGAAAGCAAACTCATCCGTTGTTTCCTGTTTAGAGAATCTGAAATGGCTAAGAAGACTCTAGAATGGAAATTTTCATAAATTTAGTCTCTGAGGCCCGAAAAAGTATAAAATAATACCTTAGAGAACTCTTCCAGTCATGATTGGTTGGAGTATACCTTTTTCGTAAGTAGTGCCCCCTGGTCCGAAAAAGGGGTAAACTACCACCAGGAAGACGACTCTTCAGGTAATTTTACGAGTGTGAAGAAGACAAGTTCACTTGACAATATTTTCACATTTTAAGAGTCCAAAAAGAGTTTGAAGAATACTCCATTAATCCGTTTCACGTTTGAATCCAGATCACGAAAAAGTAATAAACTAAGCTCAAACAACTTTTCATGTTTTAACCAGAGCATGAAAAATGAAAAGTAAGCTCAACACCATCTTACTTTTTTTAACGAGCTTGAAGATTAGTTGGAAGAATGCTTAAAATATCTGATTCATCTTTTAACGAGATTTTCGTAGAGAAATGACTATGCTCTAAGGGTCGTTTCATGGTTTAACGAGCTCGAAACTAAAACAAAGTATGCTCAAAATGACTCCCATTGACGGGTAATTTCCCAACATGATGTTCAGTGGTTGGTACTTGGCCCCAATATAATTGTCAAGTAACCTAAATCCAACAAAGGGTGGTAGGGTACATGCCCCCAAATCTTCGTTTCGTCTTCTTTACAGGTAGATGAAATGAAGGTTCAAGCATTGAATCTTGAAAAAATGGAAGAATCCATTTCATTTTTTAACAAGATTGACACGAAAAGGGAACTTTTCTCTAGAATGGTTTCATTTTTACACAAGATTGAAACCGAAAGGTAAACTATGCTTGAGGACATCCATTTCATTCTTTAACAATTTTGACATAGAATGGAAAATTTGCTCACATCACTGTTTCATTTTTTTAACGAGCTTGACACAGAAAAAGAGCTATGCTCACGACCAGTTTTATTTTTTAACGAGCTTAAAACTAAAAAATAAACTATGCTCAAAGAAATCTGTTTCATTTTTTAATGAGCTTGACACAGAATGAGAACTATGCTCACTAACCTATTTCATTTTTTAACAAGCTTGACACAGAAAAGGAACTATGATCACAACATCTGTTTCATTTTTTAACGAGCTTGACACATAAAAAGAACTATGCTCACGATTTCCTTTTTCATTTTTACACAAGCTTGAAACATAAAATAACTATGCTTGAGACATGGTTTCTTTTTTATCCAAGCTTGAAACCAAAAGATAAACTTTGCTTGAAACAACCTATTTCAGTTTTAACGAGCTTGACATAGAAAAAGAACTATGCTCAAGAATGGTTTCATTTTTATGCAATCTTGAAACCAAAAGGTAAACTATACTTGAGGAGTGGTTTTATTTTTTAATGAGCTTAAAACTAGAAATAAACTATGCTCAAGGACATATGTTTCATTTTTTAATGAGCTTTACATAGAAAAAGAACTATGCTCACAAACCTGCTCTTACCCAACATGATATCCAGAGGCTAGTAGGTTTCTGTCAAAACCGCAAATTTTCACAAAAAATTATAATTTTGAGATAACAACAAATGCTAAAACTCGTGGTTTACTAACAACTAAAGGTTAGCAATAAAATAAACATTAGTTTTACAAAATCTCAATTAAGTTAACTCAACAGTTCTCTTTTGTAACAAAAATAAGGTTTACTTGCGTATTGTTTCATTTTTGTTTACTGATGAGTTTCTTCATGTCAAGTAGGTGGAATCTAACTTTTGTATCCGGGGCTTACTTAGCATTTATTCTAAAGCAGAATATTACTAGTTATTTACATGTTTACAGGTATGATTGAACAAGTAACGTTTTAAAAATTCATAAAGTATCCAGTAGTGTTTTATTTGCAATTATAAATCTTAGTAATTAAGCTGCTAAATTCCAAACAACTTCGGTGAGATAAAACCATTTGGCTTCCTTCAGTTTTTCTTGTAACAAAGTTCAGATGTATGTAACGATAGTAAGATATGCTTTGTGGCTCTAAAACTATAATCTCAGTCACAAAGTAACTTCTAATTTAGTCTGCATAAATTTCAATGTTATAAAGATTTCTTTGTTAGTATGTATACATTAACATATTATCTTTTCTGTATAAAAATTGTTCGACATTTATCTTCTGCGAAGTAACTCATAGCCTGTAAACCTCTTGACAGTATAAGTTTGATTTGCACAGACAAAAACTATAATTCCTTCTCACATGATATGATTGTTTTCCTATACTTTAACTTCATGTCGAACCATGTGGTTCTAATAATTCTAAACTCAAGTAGGATCATTCCTATTCAATTTCTTATTTTTCTATAATACTCCTCTTAAGTTATTGTCTACAAACAGTTTTACTGAGATTGATGCTTTCGAAAAAGGTTGACTTTCTAGTTATTTTTTATAATTCTATAACCATTTTACTAACCAATAGACATGGTGAATCATTAGCAAATACCAAGTTGAGTCACAACCAAAATCTATCAAAGTTTTTCTTTGAACTATGTAAAAGAAATTTCATAAAAGTGTTCTTACAATACACTTTGTCAACTTCCTAGTTTTGCTACCATTTGATTTATTAGTTCTTATATGACTTATAAACATGCATAATCTATTTTGTTTAATAGACATTCAAGTCTATAATTAGTTCAAGGTCATAAGCAAGTTTAAAATAGAGTTTACGAATCTCCATATATTACGTTATGCCATTTTATAAATGTTATAACTGGAGTTGTCGTTTTACAAGAGATTAACCATGCCTAGACTATAATGTTTCTACATAAGAAAACTATAGTTGTTCGGTGGTTGTAAATCTTTAACTTAAGCTCTCCCATATAACATATGACCTCTATGCAAATCAAGTTCAACGTTTAAAGAAAAGAAAGGGTTCCCAACATTCATATTGTATTAACGATGTTACAATATAATAAACATAAGGTTAATGATGAAATAAGTTCTATGCATGAACGATTTTGGGCATTTACCAAAGTTTAAAGGTGTCACTTCTTGCTAGGTCAACGTAAATCATATCGTTGATATTCTAACACTAATCTAGCATATGATATGATGAATGGTGTAATCGATTTACAAGGAAATAATTTGGTTTATGATATAGTTTACACCTCGTTTCAATGATTTAATAATTGGTTATTATTGTATGCAGGCGACTATAGAAAATGATCCACTGCATGGTTTTATTTAACGTGAACACGTGGTCTTCTCCTGGCCAAGCGTGGAGGATATAAGAACCATTGTAACCCTAACCCTTTTCATTTCTCCTCCGCAGTTTGCGCTGGCCCTTGAGGTTGCTTTGTTTGATTTTCATGGCATTCGTTAGTCCTCTTCTGCTCCACTTATCTCGAGTCTTGTGTTAGCATTTCCTTTGCCTTTGGTATTTGGTTTTAAATACATTCTTAGTGGCTGTGAGTTCTCACTTTGCAATATTTTTTGAGTCTATCGTTGTCCTTGGCTTGTCGTCTGCTCAATCTTCCTTTCGTCGTCCTTGTGGCTCGCTATTGCGTGATATTTAGTCTTTGCAGGCTGTTGGGTCTATCTTTTGCAAATCCTATTGGTGAAAGTACTTTTACGAGACTGTTCGACGTTTCAAATCTCAGGTAAAAAAATTGTTTTAGGGTTTATTTAACTTGTAGCAGCTGTGTATGTCATTATGCTAGCATAAACAATTCTTAAGTTGTTTATTTTCTGACCTCTGTCTTTGAAACTCCTTGCAGGGGGCTCGCGACTATGTACATTCATGGTGGAGGAAGTATGAAGATAGTCTTTGAATGTCGTGGCTCTTGGCTTAATACGGGTAAGCCCTGTGGTCAATATGTTTGGTTTTACCCTACTTGTATCAGGGTGGTCATTTGGAATAAACCAAGATTTGGGGAATCCTTCCTAGGCTCGCCATAAGTTATGCGGTCTCTTTTACAGGTCATTTGTTGATTTACCCAGTTTCAAACCCTTGATAGTCGATGGGTAGACTCGGTTTTAAACTGAGCAATGTAAATAGTTTTGATGTTTATCTTTACGACTTGTTTGAAATTTAAACAATAGCTCTCTTGTAAAGACAGGTCTGTCTTCAAGCTTGTCTCGATTTATCGTAATGCTTAACATTATACTCTGTGTACTCTGGGTTTTTATCCTTCTCGACTGTAAGCGAAATTTTGTGCTTTGCTTAAAGTAATCTGTAAAAGTTTATAATTAATGTTTTTAAGACTGATACATACAGTCATAGTTTAGTTATAATTCTTGCTCATTTTTTCTCAGAGTTAATAGCTAGGGTTTATCCTGTGGAAACCCTCATTTAAAAACAAATTATTCTACTTAATTTTTAACAAATTATAATACTTATTTAGTTTGACTGTTAACTAGTATTACAAAGTATTGTGGAAATTCTAGTTTGTAATAATTACCAATATCTTTTTGTTTGTCCTTAAAGGACTATAAGTAATTTATATTAACCTAGTTATCTAATGGTTACATAATCCAATTAATTTGGTTTATAACTTCGATGTATTGACATTAGTAATTGTAATATATATAAGGGTTTCAACCCTATCATTTACTTTTATAGATACATCCTGTTTGTAAAAATAAAATGGAACAATTCTTTTTATAAGTATACATTTTATATATGTTGTTCATTATTGTATTTTAAATTTAATTTGTTCTTTTAATGGTTAAAAAAAGAACTAAGCTTATTGTTTATCCTAGGTTACTAATGTAATGGATTTGCATAAAAAATAATACTGGTATATTTCCGCTCAGAAATATGAGATAGGGTTTTTACCCTATTTAACTTTTATAATGATAATTTCTGTATTGTTATTTTGTTAAGTTCGATTACTGTCAAAGATTTTAAGATTATTTTAATGGCTCAAACAATTCCAGGTTAGGGTTTATGGAAAATAATCTTTGTTTTCGTTCTTTAAAGATTTCTTCAGTTTGTTAAAATAATTATTAATTTATAAACGATACTGTTTATGTTAATATTATTATCTGTGAATTTACTATATTTTATTAAGTACGTATTTGCACATATACTTTATTAATAAAGACTGAGAATAGTCTATAATAGTTTAGTTTATTCAATAGGATTATTTCTGTAAGCTTGATCAAAATAAATGAGGATTTTCAACCTTGTCATTACTCCTTTGCATATATAATTTGTCTATAAAAGTTAAAGGACAGTTCCTTGTTAATAATACTTAAAGCATAGGTTACTAAACTCTATCTAGGGTTTGAATAGTTGTAGGATAAGTTAGCTATTAATATTAGTAAAAGATATAACTAACAGAACCCTACTTAAAACCCTTACTTAACATAAATAAATAAGCATTATAACTGTGACATTTCTATTTCCTCTATTTCAGGTTAGATGTATAGTTTATAAAATAAAGTACTGTGTAAAAGAATAACTTACATACTTGAACACATTGCTATTAGTAAAATAATATGACTATTTCTTTTTCTAGCATTCTTAATACACGGTCTGGTTTTAACAATAACCTAACTAAGCAGATTAATATTCTTTTCTGGAAGCAACTATCTACAGAAAGAAAAGGTTCCAACACTCTGAAAAACATAAGTAACTCTATTCATTTCGGATTCCTATCGTATCTTCATCCATTTTAAACACACTACCTGTGCTAGAGTATAGTCTGGTTGATTCCAGACGGGGAAAAACACAGGTAGGATTATTTTCATCAATTATGGATTCAATATTAAAATATCTAAAGGGTTACTAGCTCTATCAGTTCACTACAAAACATGTAATCAATCATCAATCATTCATTCTTAGATATAAACTTTTAACACAACATATAAAAGACTGTAGAACCTGTTTTAAAGCTGGATGACAACAACATTGGGAGGTCATTCCTCCCTACCAACTTTTGGAGAGTGCTCAAACAACGCCTTCTCAATACCCCCGAGCTTGTTCCTGGTCTCTTTGGATGAGAAATGGTGGAGCAAGCAACAAAATACTAGTCCAATGACTTAGTACTAACTCTGCACTCAGTAGCAAAATCCTTCAGCTGAAAAGCTGTACTATATCATTTTCTGCAGTTACCCCTCAAACACCTTCCACAAATTCCCTTCCTAATGAAATACTTTGAATTACATTCACATGAATTACATTAAGATTGCCTAGGTATTTTTGGGTTAGTTGTCATTAATTGAGCCACCTGCTCTGATCCCATTTTCTTGGGGGATCATGACCGCAAATGGAGGGAGGTTTCCACCTACAACATTGGAAGTGTTTGAGGATGCTACCGCTTGTCTATTTGCTCTCCACCTAGTCTCCTCCACCAAATTGACCAGTACCACTCTTTTTAACAACCCTCCCAAGCTATTGTCTCCACTTTTATTTATTTAAAATTAAAATATTCAAAATTACATTCAATATCCTTGACTCTGCTGAGTCATCATTTACAACTTAGCATAAAATTTAACATAATGTCTTTGAATAAAATCAAATAAGATAATATTATTTTTCAAAATTGGGGCATGTGATAGTTTCCCCCATTACATAAAAGCTAGAGGCTTAACTCCAGTATGATGTCCATAGACTAGAGCCATGCCCCCCATTTTACCTATGATAGGAAGAAGCTAACTAGAAGAAGGGGAAGGAATCACAAGAACATGTGAAACATTCAGGGCATTCTGATTACTAGGAATGATGCGATGGTCAGGTGTAACAAAGGAAATCTTATCAATGGTCACAATATTCCCATCATGGGGAAAATGCATCACTCTAAAGAGTGTGGACACTATAGCCTTCATGGCATAAACATAATCACATCCAAGGAGAATAATGAAATATAAAGCACCTCGAACCACCATAACATTGATACAGACACTTTTCCCTCCTAGTGTAATAGGCAAATGAGGAAGAATCCCTAAAGGTGCAGTAGGTCTGTGATTAAAAGCTAGTATCTAATCGGTGGCTAGCACAAGCTTACGTGAACCTAAAGCTTGCCAATAATTTGATGCTAGAATACTAACAAAATCCCCTTCGTCAACAATAGTGCGAAGCATCCTCCTAGCAGTAACGTTCACAACTCTCTAGAAAGGAACACTTGAATGAAGACAAGATTTTGTTAGGTTACTCTAGTCAAAGGAAATAACCTCATTACTTGGAGAGGATTCTGTCGAAAGAGGAAAAATTTCCTCTTGTCGAGAACAATCATAAGGAAGCATAAAAACTTCACCAGGTTTGAGTTCATTCTCTACTGGAAGAGAAGAACAAGATGAAGATTTGGTCAAAAAAACTACTTCAATCTTAAAATTATCAGATAAAAGAGTGGGATCGAGTGGAGATGAATTTGAATCGACCACTTTAACTTCACTCTCGAAAGGAAGAGTGGAATCAACCAAAGATGAATCCAAATTGACCACTTGGGATTCACTCTTGGAAGGAAGAGTGGGATCGACCATGAATGAAACTGAATCCACTACTTGGTCAACCAGTGGGATGTCAAGTGACAACTTACGATAACCTATGGGAAGCCATTGGTGAGGAACAATAATATCTTCCAAAAACATAGAAGCTTCATCCATGCGAGGAAAAAGGTAAGTAAAGTGCATGTCCTTACAGAGAAAGCAAGGATTTATGACTTTACCCTTCTGACTCTTAACCACAAAGTCACTTGTTGAAGGAGGATCATCAATATGATGATCAAAGGCTAATGACATCGGTTGTCGGGAAACCTTAAACCACTCTTATAAAACTAGGGCCAGACCATGACAATATTTTAGAAGGTGATCACCCTTGTAAAGCATGCAAGGGAATTTGGGCTGACGTAGTTTTGGGGTGTGCAGATCAAAACTCTCTGTACTAGGAGGAGTAAGTGGTTGGGACTTGTTTTTCTGTTCATTTTTCTTCTTCTTTTTATCCACCTCGCTACTAGTACTACAAATATCAACAAGCGAAGAGGGAGAAAGGGGAGAAGAATCATGTGGTGAAGAAGGTGAGGGATCAACATGAGTTTGATGCTCCCATGATGAAGTTCTAGGATTAAGAGAAATTGGTGTACATGGGATAACTAGACTAGAGAATAAACAAATAGGTGATCCAATAGTCAATCCAGGAAGGCTTAACGTATCCATGAGAGGAGGACCAACATCCCCATATGGAGGGAAAACAAAAGATGTGCTTCATGAAGGAGTGTCTTGGTTAGTATTCCACGAAGGTGAATCCATAACTATGTAACAAAACTATCTCTCTCTCTTAAAAAATCCTAACTATACATACAACAAGCACTACTCAAACTAAAGCAATAAGAAAAATATGTGAGAGGAGTGGATTAAAGGTTTGGAACCTCATGGGATTGTCAAATAACAACAACTCTCTATATACTACAGGGTCCAATAGTAGAGCGCAACAAGGAGGACAGGGACCACACCCTTTCCTGAATACCCAACTACCTGGACGGTACATGCGTAGTAATCTCCCTGACTGCTTGTTACGGAGAGAAACTTCCTATGAATTGGGGGTACCACAACAGAAAGTATGAAACCAAAAATTGATCTTTCCCAATATGCAAGAACAGTATGAAAATATAACACTAAGGGATATCGAATCATACCTTATTCCATGCGGTTGAAGTATATCCCCATTGAGCTTTTCCAATGCAATTGCAATTACAATTTTCTCTCAACAACAAAAAACAAAGAAAGCATGATATATATAAATGTGTTAGAGATATTCTAGCATATATAATAAACCATGTATAAGCCATTAAATACATCCATGGATTCAATATTCATATTTAAAATGCACATGAATTGGACAAGAAAATATATTTCTATTAATAAATCAGAGATACAATAGTGACAAACTTTGTCGGCACTTCTGCGAAACAAAGAAACCAATTCCTCCACCTGGTCCTCCACCACTTTAATCCTCCATCTCTCGATAGCAAGCTCACAAAGAAAAGGCAATCTTGGGAAGAATACCATGTGCTCCAAAGGACAAAGGGATGCATAGTCAAGTATAAGAAAAGATGAGGCAAAAATGGACTATAGTTTTCTTGCTCTTCAATTTCCCCTCCTTCAATGTATCCAAGGGGTTCCTTATATAACACTCCAAGGAGGTAATGGAGGGTCAAATACGAGCATTCGCAATGCATTTGGAAGGCCAAGATTCAAGTTATTTGGACTCATATAAGGAAAAATCCAAAATTATTTGGACTTATGCACACATCTCGATGTATGTGGGTTTGAGGTCAAAAGTCACGTGTATACACGAGTATAGCTTTATAAGTCATGTACAGGAATAAACAGGTGTTTTTTAGGGATGATCTGGGAACATCAAAGTATAATACAAGTCCATGGGGTCTAAGGAGTCTACAGAGAGGCAGGGAAGGCCATAAATGTGTGATCTACTTGGTGTGGTAAAATCAACAATAACAGATGCCCCCTAATGTGTGAGGTCAGAGGGGTAACATGATGGCAAAAATACATTATAAAATCCATCATAGAAGTTGAGTAATGAATACCTAGGTGGAAGAACCAGCCACTCATCAGTATAATACAATAATCAATCTCTGTATGTGACTGCAAATACATGTAGCAGTCCCTTTTACATAAGAGTACAATGGACATGAATAGGCATGATATACAAAGTGTCATGTGTGGTCATCGCCACATACAATATACAATGAATAAAGATCTCCATAATGGATGAAGATGTCTGATATACACTGTAAATACTGGAATCATGATCACAAGAGCTAAAATATCATGAATACTGGCACAATCAAGGAGGTAGCATATATGGAATGCCAGCAAGTTGGAAGTTCTTATACACAAACTGCTACGAGTACATGTCCTACTATGTGAATAGATGTGTAGAGGTATAACATAGTAGCACCTCATCTGATTACTGGTCATTGATGTATACCATTAATAGACATGAGATAACCCACCAATAATGAAAATGGGAATCAAGGTACAGAGTGAAATCTAACAAGTGCGAATAGATGTGTTGAGGTCGAAAACTTGGAAGACTCCATCGATTAGGGGAAATTGATGTATTCTCAAAACTATTGATGGGGAGAGAACCTACCACTAAGGACTGTAAGTCTCAAGGCACTCAAATGACTCTAGAATCCTATTCCAGAATAAATGATCTGATGTCAATGGGATGGAATATATTGGAAGGAGGGAATTAAGGCATCCCCCATCAACCAACATGAGGTACTCAACAACGCTGTATAATGTGGAAGAACTCAACGAATAAGATGTACATTAACCAGTAATAGTATTGGGAATGGATGACATGCAAAGTCAAGATAACTTAGGAATGGCCGACTCAGGCTTCACCTTCCTTCGAACAAGAGCATAAGGTAATTGGTGACTGAAGGTAGGCAACATGGACTCGATATGCAAATTGGGACATCTCTATTACACAAGAGGCATCAAGAGAGGATCCATGGGTACTGGAAGTCTAACAAATCAGTGCAGATAAAATCAGAGTAACAAGTACAACTCATAAATTCAAACTAATAACCTAACCAACGGATGTGATATATATTGCTCTATTCGAATGCGACATGACTTGACTGCTGCCAAAGATAACATCTTTTTTCGTCTAGATTTTTATGTTTTTTTTTTGTGGACTTTTTAAGATATTTTGAAGAGCTTGAAAAAGAATAAAAGTGTTGTATAGTACATATCTAGGAGGAGACGAGTGCCAGGTATAGGTAAGCTAGTTNTTTGTGGACTTTTTAAGATATTTTGAAGAGCTTGAAAAAGAATAAAAGTGTTGTATAGTACATATCTAGGAGGAGACGAGTGCCAGGTATAGGTAAGCTAGTTCCAAGTAGTGGAACATACCTATTCTCAATGCAAGGAAACATGTGCAGGATAATGACACTCAGGGGAAGGTCTCCTCCTGGTAAAGGGGTGATCAATATGCAAAGGATATGTAGAAGGATCTACTTGGCTAGACATGAGACAATCTTGGGCTATATGGCTGCTAACTCAAAGTCAAGGAGCCTGCATAAAGCTCAATAAGGCAAGCAAAACTCATGAAATGCAATTACAACTTGGCATATACAAGGGAGTCCCTATGGGAAAAATCCAACATAAATTTCAAGAGGATTATGAAGCTCTTGCTCAAGGACATGGTAGGACTAAAAGGGGACTCCCACAACCTAAAGGAGGAAACTCAGCATGGGCACCAAATGTAAAGAAGGAGCTAACTAAGGTACCCATGTATAGGAAATATCAACCATTCACTCAATACAACTTCTAACAGCAACATGAAGGTTCTGTGATATCATGGAATGGGTTCATACCTAAGGTTAAAATGAAATGGTCATAAGGTCATGAAAAATGCAGGCAAATGTGAAATCCTAACCTATATTCCAGTTCAGACATTATACTTGTGATGGGAACAAATGAGTCAAAACCTCAGAGAGAGTGTACAAAAAATGGACCCTACATGACAACAATAATAGTCCAAAACAACTTGAAATAGTCAGTAAAGAGTCCAAACTATAGGATATAGGGAGGATCGATCATGACAACTACATTCAAAATAAACAGTGTGGTGGATGATGGGACATAAGAAGGAATGTAAGGTGTAGACCCAAAGTTCATGTCTACCCTACCACCCCCGTGAGTGTGAAAATTAGTGTTAAGATCGGATGAAGGGAGCAAAAATAATCCGCAAATGGAGTAGAGGCTGGAACTTTGACTAGTCCCAAATCTATGAGCATAATAACGGGTCATGGTGCCTCCCAATCCAACACCAGGGTTCACACTAGGACCTGAAATGGGTGATGGGATACTAGTAGTGATATAAGGCATGCCAAACATAAAAGGACCCAAACTCAAGAGAACATAATATACTCAAGTAACTGCGATCCCTAAATCCAACTAGCACACAAAGAGCATACTCCTAAGAAAGTATACGGCCAGAATGTAAGCAAGCAAAGGGGAGGATAAATGAGCTCCCAAATGCAGCATGTATGTCTCACCTAGGAGAGGCTCGATACTCCCATACACTACAAGCAGAGGTACATAACCAATTATAGTGTCCCTCAGCTTCAAAGTGTAAAGCAAATGTTCTTTTCGACCCCTACCTAGCCAGGACACCTACAAAATAACCTCTACAAGTACCCCTTGCAATACCTTGGTAAGGAAACTAAGGTCACCCTAATATAATCAATTCTCAGAAGGATAGCCGCAGGTGGGATCCACCGTATGGGAAGGGTAGAAAATCCCGAAGCCTGAAAGCACAACTAGTACCCCAATGGTGCACCAATCAATACCTCAAAGGCCCCCAGTTACGAATACAATCCTAGAAATATCTTCGGTGCTCACAAAAGTGACCAAGAGTTATCTGAATCACAATTGCTCAAGTTTCCTCGTGCTTGACTCCTGTGTAAGAGGAACTTCCTGAGAAACACTAATTATACCAAGTATTTCTTGCTCTCTCATGGATAGACACCTAATTGTTTGTTTTTAGTAGTCTTGGAGAATTGACTCACAATGAACTATTCCAAGACTCTAAATCCTAATCGTGTTGGTGAACCCTATAAAATAAAAAATGTGTAGTTCATTTTAGTTAAGCGTTGATTTTAATCGTTGTAGTTACTTAAAGGGAAATGGTCGTGCAACTAATGATATGAAGACTCAACAATGAAATAAAAGTGCACACCTAACAAATAATGCCAAGTGCAATCTTTGTATAATGAAAAACAGGGTATGCCACTACATGAGATGCATAAAAAATTATTCATTTATGAATTCCAATGCAATCCTTCCTATATGAAATCCTAAACATAACTCTCATACAAGCAATCTAATGCAAGTATCTCCTTAAATCCATATGTGAGATGCAAGTAAGAATGCAACTATTTTATTGTTTTGAAAATGCAATAAAAGTCATTAAAATTCTCGGTCTCTACAACAAGAATCAAACACAAGCCATGAAATACACTGAGACAAAAAGACTAATGTACTAATGGAAAAACAAAAAAGAGATAAAGGACTAAATTTACTTTAAAGAAAAATCCATGAAAAAGAGGTCTTTGGTCATAAAAGAAACAGTAATAAGACAACATTAGTACCCAGGAGGACCGAGCCACACTCACAACCCACCTATCAACTTGCCACAACATCTAACTCAACCAAAAGGGAGGATGTACACAACTGTTCAAATAAAATTTACGTATGTATGTGACTTTTAGCCAAAAACCTACATGTACAAAGAAGAAAGTGGTAAAAAGAAGACCAAGGGTCAAACCAATCTAGGGGAGTGTCAATGGATGAACATACTACTAAATGCGACACAAAAAAGGGGAGAAACAAAGAGCAAGTCAAGCACATTGTGCCTGCAACCCCGAACAAAAAAAAGGAATGTCCCCAGCGGAGTCGCCAATTCTGCTACAGAGAGAAACTTCCTATGGATTGGGGGTACCACAACAAACAGTATGACACCAGAAATGAATCTTTCCCAATATGTAAGAACAATAAGAAAATCTAACGCTAAGCAATATCGAATCGTACCTTATTCTGGACGGTTGAAGTAGATCCTCGTTGATCTTTTCCAATTCAATTGCAATTACAATTTTCTCTCAACAACAACAACAAAAAGAAAGCATGACATATATAAATGTGTTATATCTATTCTAGCATATATAATCAACCATGTATAAGAAATTAAATACATCCATGGATTCAATATTCATATTTAAAATGCACATGAATTGGAAAAGAAAAGATATTTCTATTAATAAATCAGAGATACAATAGTGACAAACTTTGTCCGCACTTCTACAGATTGGAGAAACCGAGTCCTCCACCTGGGCCTCCACCACTTCAATCCTCCATCTCTTGATAGCAATCTCACAAAGAAAAGGCAAGCTTGGGAAGAACACTATGTGCTCCAAGGGACAAAGGGATGCAGACTCAAGTATAAGCAAAGCTGAGGCAAGAATGGACTATAGTTTTCTTTCTCTTCAATTTCTCCTCCTTCAATGTATCCAAGGGGTTCCTTATATAACACTCCAAAGAGGAAATGGAGGGTTGAATCCGAGCATTCTCAAGGAATTTGGAAGGCCAATAGTCAAGTTATTCGGACTCATATGAGGAAAACTCCAAAAGTATTTGAACTTATGCACACATCCTGATGTATGCAGGTTTGAGGTCAAAAGTCAGGTGTACACGCGAGTATAGCTTTAAAAGTCACGTATAGGAATAAACATCTATTTTTTAGGGATGGTTTTGGAACATCAAAGTATAACACAAGTCCATGGGGTCTAAGGAGTCTGCAGAGGGACAGGGATGGCCATAAATGTGTGATCTACTTGGTGTGGTAAAATCAGCTATAATAGTGTTGTTCTCAATGTATTGCAATGATAGGACATCCAAAGGGTTATGCTCGGATGGTCACAGGATTCCTAAAGGTGTCTCCTGATATACGCAAGGTACGTGGGAGGTCCACTCCATAGTAGCATTGTCTAATGCACAACCGTTCGATAGAAGCCTTTCGATATACTACTGAGTACATGAAGTACCTTTCGATATACCTATAGGTCACGTGAAACGTCATTCGATATATCGGTTGGTATGTAGAAGAACTATAAGCCCTCGGGATGCAGTGTAGGAAATAAACAACATCTCCTACGTTTAAAGACATTGAAACACGTCTCTAACCTATCACACAAGTTGCTGTAGATTTCAAACCTAAGCTAGTGCTTAATTTTATCTTGAACAGTTAGGTGGATGCATGAGGTGAGGACATAAAAAGTGAAACCATGTAGTATGATTTTGTGAAATTTCACTTTAAATTTAAAGGTATTCCCTACTTAAGGAAGGGAGAGAGAGGTTCAATTCCTTGAAACATAGAATAAATCCCATACACAAATAAAATAAACTTGCTTACATGGTCCTTTCCTAAGTGAAACAAACAAATTCTTCTCCTTTGAACTGAAAAAAGAAGTGAGATATCTAATGAAAAGCAATAAAATATTGTTACAACTTTTATACAAAAGTGTTCATATTTTTAAACTAAAACGAGAATAAACTAATCGCAAAATTTCTACAATAATATTTATATGGAATTTGCACACTTTTTGAAGAAAGGAAAAAACATACAAAAATCATGTATAACAAATGAAGAAAAACTGAAATGAATCTTTTCTTATTTTTTGAAAAAAGATAGAAATCAGAGATCTAGAATAACCAAGTTCTATTCAAAGCCAACTATGAAGCTTTAAATACCAACATCAATCACAATTCTTGAAAATACGTATGAATTCATACACGCTCATTTTTTTTAATATTTTGATTGAGTTTTCTATTAAAAAATGAATTGCAGAGTTCAAAATACAAATGTAACAATACAAAGCATGGATCCAAAATACCAATAAAAATCATTTTAAGAATCAAATACCAAATAGGGATAAGAAGAATACCTGGCACCATGAGTTGCAGGTGTTGAACATGGCATTACAAGCCTGAGCACCTCTTCTTGTCCACAGAAATAGAGCAGTAAAACTGCCTATTTCAGGTTCACAAAAGAGTGTTACCAGTTCTAGCACCTCTTATTTCACACAAAAAAAGGGCGGTGGCACCGCTTCTTTCACACATAAAAAGGGCGGTGACAGCTCCAGAACCGCACTTAATATATAGTCCAGGTGCAATGCTTGACATTGTGATTTGAAAAATAAATAATGTGACAGAAGAGTAAGTTACAGACTAAAAAAAGAACCCAAACAATCACCAAAAAACCTAGTGAACTAAAAATATGAATATTCAAAGGCCGATAGAGGGAAATCAATCAAATTCAAAGCAGATCTACAGATCTATAAATTGAAAAAGTAGATCTAAAAATTGAAAATGAAGGTGGAGGTATAAACTTACCAAATATTCATAATTTGAATTAGATCCCTAGTGTGGTCGCCACTTTTGTTAGCTGGAAAAACACACCTCCTACGGATAGGAGTTGTTTCCCTAGATCTGAATGGTTCAGGTCTAGAACAAAACACAAACACCAAATGTTAAACTTCCCCTATATCCGGTTAATCACTTGAATGTAATTCCATGATACTTATCTTAAATATTTTCCTCTCTATCCTTAAAGATTTATCCTTTGATACTGTAGAAGAACCTGTGAAACATGGACACCAACAAGAAAAACATGATAGCATACAATATAATAAACAAGATCTATGCTTGTGACCAAGGAATCAAGCAATACATATAAATGAAATAGTAAACATGGGAACGAAAATACATTTTTTATTAGAAATGATTGGAGAGACTACAACCTTTATGCCTTGGTGTTGAAAGTTCCTTCCAATCGCTCCTTGCCTCTAACTTCACCTTTCTTCCAATAGCTCAAGAATTATTTTGGCAAAGTTTGGGTATGCAACACAATTCTTCCTCCCTTCACCCATGGGGGATGAGCCAGTATTTAAAGGCATGGGAGGATAGGAATGGTTGAGGATCTCATGGGTGAGGTAGATATAAGATCAAAAAAGGGAGGATCTCAAGCTCCAGGTGGTCCTAAACCATAGGGATGAGGCTCCACTAAGGAAAGCTTCTATAAGCCTCTCGAAGCTTCTCTTTTTTCCTTCAAAAATCGAGCACCGCTCCTTTAATGAAGAAAAAATGCAGTGTTAAGTGGGTAAATCTTCTTATAGTAAGGAGAAGAGCAGTGGAACCACTCTTTGCTCATGTATCAAGAGTGTTGCTAACTTGGGTAACAATTCTTGTCAATGGAAGAGGAGTGTTACCAGCTCAAAACAAGGAAAATTTGCAAGGGGATAATTTCTTCCTTCATTTCTCTAGGGAAAACTTTGAGGGATTGGAGAAGACAAGGGAATACCTATCTCATAACATGATGGTGATTATATTTATGTGTAATAGTAACTCCCAATTTTTAATGTTGATCTTGGGCTCTGAATAGGGCTAGGATTTGTTGAATTTAAGAGTGTTGAGTGAGAACAACTCTGAATAGTACCAGACCTTATCATACTTATTTTGAGGCTAGTAAATGAAATTTAAAATCTACTTCTCATTGACGATTAGAAGAACTACCATGATACACGAGGTAATCCAACATGAAAGGAGCAACTGAGAGCTTCCTAACTCAGTTGACCAACCCTACCTGAGGCCTTGATAAAAGAAAAACAAATGTAAGCTAAGGGAAGCATCAAAGAAATAAGACTATGTTATATGATGCATAAATAAATATTAAAGATAATACGTAAATTATAATTATATATATATATATATATATATATATTTGGAATATATATATATATATATATATAT
>LPNX010767847.1:65438-77508 GCA_001517045.1 Pseudotsuga menziesii
TCCGTTTCCTAAAATATTTTCTATAAATACCCAAGCCAAGAGAAGGCTTGGGGGATCTGTTCATTATTCCTAAATAGTTTTGGAGATCATTTTCAAAATGAATCATTTGTACAGAGAGCCTGTTATTCCAAATAAGAGCAACCTCACCTTTAGGAGTTCTATATCACTTGCATGTTGGAGCTAGCTCGAGGGGATCCGGATTAGAACCGGGAATGGTTTCGTGTCATGGTTGGGAGGAATGTGGTAGTTCCAAATTTATATGATTATCAGATCTAAGGTCAGAAGTAGCTAGGGTTTTATTGATTCTGTGTGTTTAAGTGTGTAGGGTTCTTAGCCATTAACCAAATGAATAGTTACAAGTATGAGGTATCTACATTTTCAAGTTATATTAATTTTATTTACAAGTTGTACTTATATTTATTATGCTATGGATTAAAGAACTGAAATATTACTTTCTAGTTTGAACACATGCTTCATGTTGTTTCATTTGTTTAATTTGAATTTCAACCTTAAAATTCTTAGATGGATTCACGGGTTAAATTTCTTTTAGAATTATATTTAACTAGTTTATAAGTTTATGTTAAAGTTTTTAGTCTAGAATCCAAACCCTATATTCTAGATAAATTTAAAATAAACCCCATGTTACAAAAGATGTCTCATTTAAAATAAACTAGAGAATAGATAAAATTAACTAAGTAAACCAAAAAATAAATAAACTATGCTCAAACAATAAAACAAATAATACACAAATAGAATACATATCCATAAACATTAAACTAGGGACCGCATCCCTTTAATAAAATCAAACACATAATCTAATGAATAGCTAGCATATTACATTTTCCAACAAACTCAACCATATAATACATCAAACCCATCTACATATAAATAATAAAAAATTAAGTTAACAAACAGATTTCCATTATTTCTTCATGGAAAGGCCAAGAGCCTATCGACGAATTCAAGAGGAATAATGGTTAGAATATTAAAGTAAAACTTATAAATTAACCATTATGATTCTTCCCAGCATTGAATCTTGTTAAGGATTGGCAGGATTCCACAACATTTTCCAAACCTAAAACTATCTACACAAACAATGATTTATTATACTACAAACAAAATCATAAAGCGAATATCAAAACTTTCCAGGCCGAATCTCATATGCTCCACCTAAGAGCATTAAAAATTTATTGAAATAATAAACAAAATGTACTATACATTCCATTAACTAAATGATAAACCATAATCTAGGACACTAACCATCATGATGCAAGGTCGATTCCCATAAGATCTAGCTTATCATTGCTAACACACATAATAATGTTAAACAATGCCAAATCAATATCCACAACTTAATAAACATCATACCTAGCCAACGATTGAACCAGTATCAAATAGCATAGAGCCCCAAATGGGAGCGATAAACATGCTAAACAAATAAACGACCATGACATAATACAGCCAAGTATCGAATCCTTTAAACAAAATACCATAAGGATGTACTGTTAAGAACTAAAATATAAACTTACCACACAGGATGAGCTATATGAGCAAGGCTCGGGCTAAGCCATTACGACTTCCTTTAAAACAATTAAATCATCATATCCAACATACAGATAGAGCTAGGATTTCGCTCGGCAACCTACAACACTAATTCATTAAAAATAAAGATAAGGAATTCACCCATGAAAACCAAAAACCACTATGAAGCAAGGGCTCTGGATTTGTCATCATTTAATAGAGGTAAACTATCTAAACTAAATCCAAGTCAATCAATTGACAAAGCAACATCCATCTAAAACAACGAATCAATTAAATAAACCATAATATGGTTTTAACACCCGAACTACATTCCGCAGTCAACATCGAATATCAAATGGGTGGTATCGTTCCTAGTTTTAATGTTCCTTATGAATAATATTCACAAGCATTTTAAATTTCATATTAATAAACCTAATCTTTTAATTTATATATTTGTATTTTATTATTATAGTGCTATATTTGTCAATATGACAACAATACATTCAAACAAATCTAAACAATGAATTTTGCATAGTTTTGTTTGCTAATTTCTTTTGAAATACAATATTCCCAAAGGAGAGGTATGGTCGATTGTGCATGAGATAAATAAGACTACAAACCAATTGTTGACAAAGAGTGGCATCAAATCATGGAGAGTCACAATATTTTGACTACTTTACTCTATTATTTACTATTTTGTAATAATATGTAATTATTGGTCATAGCATCTTATAAGTATCGTTACATGTATTTATGCATGAAATTTTAACTTGCGTTGGTTCTATGCTTGATTGACAGGTTAATCCACTTGGGGTGTCGCCTCTGAATTTTTATAACCTGAACACTGTCTTGCCAAGGTGATTTGTTCAGTCCTTTGGCATATATTTTTAAAGTGTAGTTTTCTTAGGACCTAAGCCTTAAAACTAAGGTTTGGTCCTAGCTACTCTTCATTATTAATCCTACCTTCTTATCACACGTTGGAAAGGGGGGTATATTATAATTTTTTTTTAAAGGTTATATATGTTGGAATCATAACACATGCCTTGGTTTAAAGGTTTGATTAAATGTTTAAACTATGGTGTTAACACTCACCATAGTTGTGACCTTAGCTATGACCTTACAAGTCGTGAGTGCTACGTCATACATTTTGCATGCAAATATTTTTCAAGGGAGGTACAAGGGGAAATTCCAAATAATTAAAGATTAGAATAAGGATTTAACCTAGACGTTGATGCAAGTTGATAACGCATCTAGGTGCATTCAATGGTAAGTTCTAAATCGCATGAGATATGGCCCGAGAGGGATCTCAGTGCTCCACTTGTCGCAATATCCTGCCAGGATTTTACAAAGGGTTTTAACATGTATTTAAGCTATATTAGGGTTTAATGTTGGATTTTTTTGGTCTGTAATTGTTTCTGTGGAAGAAAACACAACCACTCATGGTTGCATTGCATTGTCTTTCTTGTTCATTTGCACAGTTTGTTAATGAAGGTTTTATTCTTCTATCTAAGTTTTACTTGAATTTTTTTATTTGTTTAGTGAAAGGTGAATTGGTCGCCCTTATGGCCTTGACCTTCCTAGTTTTTTTATGGGTTATGAAACAAAGACAATTCTTCTTTGAGCTTTTAGAAAAGACCTTGCATCTTACCTATATTTTGACCAGGTAAGGGATAGTGCCCAATTTACATTCTATACACTTAATTTTTAAAGGTTATTAACCAATACAAAGTTTAACCTTGGGGTTTTTTATCATATGAAGGAAAGGAGATATAAGGAGAATACATGAGGATCTGACCCCTGGCCCTCTCTTCATTCCTTAGAGGTGAGTTTTAGTCTAAGACATTTATGCATTTTTCAAATCATTTCTAAGGAATTGGTTTTTATAACTATGAATTTTAATGAATGTGGATTTAGTTTGTTGGAGAAAACTTCGAGATAAACTAACTTCAATATCCAATCCCATACTTCATTTGGCCATGTAAGGGTTTACACCTCCATGATTTTCCTCATTCAATTATAGTTCACATTACATAGTATTTTAACAAACAAGTAAAATGTGGAACGCAGGTCCCAAGTCTTGGCCTAGCGAGAGCGACAACAAGGTCAATTCCTCTTAGTTCTCCTTCTTCTCTGTATAGTGTTGAGGGTTTTTATCTAACACTATTTTGAATTAGAAGTATGCATTTTTATACTTAGTCATTGATTGTTATATTAAAACCACTTAGTTTGATGCATGTGACTACCAACTCGATGGCTTGGACTGCACAACTTGGATCCTCCATAGTCACACAATAAGGCTCTGATAGATTAAGGGTTACAATGGTTTCCAATTGGGTTCGCAGTCCTAGAGAGGAGATGGATTTCATAGCCACTATGAAGATACATTTTTAATTGTCTTGTTTTAAACCCCTATGGGTATGTACTAGCTTATAAAATGGCTTCGCATGCTCTCACATTTTAATGCGTTGATTTTCCATCTTATTCAGATGTATATTACATTTTTTTCTATACAGTCGATGCCAATAGATGGGATTATAGCCACACTAATGTTTACTAGTTGGAAAACTTTGTTGGTTGAGATAATTCCATTGAAGCTTAGAGATTAATAACAATTGTTATTCCTTTTTAGATGATATGGTTAGATTTTGAGTTGAATTGTTTTGATAGAGCTATCTATCCTAGGGAATGGATACCTATGAATAGAAACTATGTATTTAAGTTTATTTGGATGAAAATAGATTTACTCTGCAATTTAACTAGATCCTATTATTTTTTAGTTATTATGCGGATCTATGAGCTGGACATGTATTGATTTGTTTATAAAAGAGTCTATTTTATATTTGGTTTCAAATGGGTATGAATACCCAACTAACAACAGTTGTATATTTGATTAACGTTGAGTTAAGTCATCGATCTAGAGATTCACGATCTAAATGTTTTTGAGTGAAAAAGCCTTTCGTCTCTACTCTGTATATTTATGATATTTTATGCGACTATTTGGAATCCTTTTGTTTGGTGATTACATTGTTTGATTTCTCATTAGCTTTATTTGATTGCTGGTTTACTTAGTAATTCCTTCGTTAAATTCATTGTTAACTACATTAATGAAATATGGTCGTAACTATCGGTACTCTAAAAACATAGTTTTAACTAGAATAATTTATAAGTTAATAAATTCTAAAACAAAGAAAACTAATGTATGAAAATCCTCAGCTTCTAGGGTATACGATTAGTTTTGAATATACATTTAAAATGTTTTAAAAGGAAAATACACAAACATACTTTAAAATATTCACCAAATATATGAATTGGTCATTACTATGGTTTTCTAAATACTGGGTTGGTTGATTTGATACATTTGTTCAGATTATTTAGTTATACTAACAATAGTTCTACTTTAATACGGGTATGGAATCCCAAAATAGAGGTTAATTGAAAAATATAATTAATATAATAAGATCTCTAATCCTTTTACATTATGTAAACAAAGAACAGTTTATACTAAATCATAACATGAAAATAGGAAAAGGTTCAGAACAAATGCATAGTGTAATTCACTACAAAAAAAATGTATTTACGATTCATATTTATACTCGGTCTATAATTTATCAATACTAAATAGATATAAAATTGAGTAGGGAACCTGAAACCACTATTGAGAATACATAACTGTAGCTGTCATTCCTTGCAACTAACTCCTGAAGAAGCCAAGTATTAATTTCTCCAAAACCTTCGAGCTTATTTGTTGAATCACAGGACAAAATCCAATCAATGCATCATCTGTTGCATCAACAGATAAATTCCCCACCCATTGCAAGCCTCCTGCTTGCTTGATGGACATACTATTTTATAGCATTTTTCCTAGGATTTGGTCATTTATGAGCCTCTTGCTCTTTAGCACTCCACAATGAGAGTTGACCTGATTTTCAGGAAGATGCCTCCTACATCACTTGATTTCCCACTCAGCAGCTTTATCCACTTGTATTTTCACCTTGTGGGTCAGTAAAAACCCTTTCAACAACTACTTCAATTCTTATTCCTCTCAGTATTTTAATTATTAAATAAAATAGTCGATTACATCCATTTTGACTTTCTTGTCAAAATATTTTTTTTCAAATAATATTCCAAGTAATAATAAATTACGTTTATTCAGTGTGTTACATACACTTCCCCTTAGAGGATAACACCGTCCTCAGTGTTATTATTTTTCGTCTTCATTCTTCCATTATTTCATCTTGAAATAGAATTGGATATGCCTCCCACAAATTACTCTCCAATTCCCAAGTGGATTCCTATGGACTAAGGTGCATCCATTGCACCTGGACTTGTTCGATGGTATAGTTCTAGAGTAAAAGTCCTCTCCTATCGATAATACGCTTTGGTTCAACTGGAAACTCTCCTTCAGGTTCCACATGTATAACATTCAGGTCATTCACATGAATAGCCTCATGAACGCCTTTCTTCAGAATTGAAACATGAAAAACATTATGTAATTTTACTGTAGGTGGTAATGTTAACTGATATGCTAACAGTCCAACTTTTGCCAAAATTTCATATGGTCCACAATATGTGGGTTCCAACTTTGAGTATTTTCCCAATCTTAGCGATATTTTATTGGGTTTTAACTTTATGTATACATGTTCCCCTACATAGAACTCTCGAGTAGTTCTTTTCAAGTCTGCGCTACTTTTTTCCTGTCTTGGGAAACCTTCAAAGTTTTGTTGTAGATGTTTCACTGTTCATTCCATATCTTTCAACAACTCAATACCTAAAATTAATTTGTCAATGGGAATGTGCCAAGAAATTGGAGTGTTACACTTTCGTCCATACATCATTTCAAATCGAATCATTCCATCCAAAACTTGGAAATGATTGTTATATGCAATTCTACAAAGTGCAAGTAATATTCCCACTTACCAGGTTTATCAATTACGTACATTCTAAGAATGTCTTCTAGAATCCTATTTACTCTTTCAATTTGGCTATCATTTTGAGGATGATATGTGGTGTTGAAATTTAATTGTGTGTCTAGTCCTTTAAACAAGGCTTTCCAAAAATTTCCCGTAAATTTCACATCTCTATCTGAGATTACTACTTTAGGTACACCGTACAACCTAAAAATTTCTTTAATAAAAATATCAGCAATGTTAATAACCTTATAAGTATGTTTTAATGGAATAAAGTGAGTTTCTTTCCTTAATTTATCCACCATGAACATGATGGAGTCATGTTGTTTAACATTCTTAGATAAACCTATTATGCAATCCATGTTGATAACTTCCCATTTCCATTCCGGAATGGGTAATGGATGCAGTAATCCTACTGGATGTTGGTGTTCAACATTTACCTGTTGACATTCAATGCAATGAGCTAAATATTCTTCTACCTTTTTTTCATATTATGCCAAAAGAAGTCATTTTATTGAGGGTGTCTTGAATAAGCTCGTTTATGTAATTTGTCCATAATAGTTAGTTTAATATCTGTAGAATTTGGTATGTATATTATTCCTTTATGTAGTAATAACCATCTTATGTTTAGGTTAAGATTTTATTTTATTTGATTCCTTTCATTTTGTGAGCTAGTTTCATTTAGGTTTTGATACTCTTTATCAAAATTTTCTGCATTACAATTTTATTTTCTAAATATGATTCATAGTTGCTTCTTGCATACATCAAGTTTACGTGGTGACTTAAAGCATATCCCACTTTATTCTCTTTTCATTTTATATGTTTTATTTCAAAATAATACTCGCTTAGAAATGACAACCACCTAGCTTGTCTAGCATTAAGATTTGGTTGATCAAACAAGTATTTTAAACTTATATTATCCAACATTAGTAAGAATATTCTTCCAAGGAGGTAATGTCACCATGTTGATATTACAACATCGAGAGTCATTCTCCAATCTTGTAATATCAAGACAGTAGGCTTGTGTAGTTCTACAAATATCCTCATATGATTGAGGTGGACATTATGCTTGTGTATTCATACGAATATCCTCATGTTGTGAGGTGGTCTACTTTACTATGTAAAGTAGATATACTATGTGATGTATGGCTAGTCATGGTCAACATGTGCTACAAGTATCCTTTAGGGATTATCTACCCCTAGAGTGATTTACTTTACAATATGACTATATGACCTGGGGCAATACATATGATCATCGGTTCGGAAACGATCTTCTGAGTATGATATGATTAATTAATGAAAACACACATGGACCATGCAAAGATATTTAATATAAGAACAGAGATAGAGAGAGAATTTGAATTGCATTTATGGTAAACAAGTTCAGTTAATTAAGGGTTCAAATCCTTAATCTATGCAAATGGTTATTGGAAATAAACACTGATGGAGATGCACTAGTTTTGTTCAGTTACATTCAGTTCAACTGAGTTACATTTCGTTCAACTTAGTTAACTACTCAGTTTGAATTAGTTAATTAATGGAAGGCACATATCTTCATGTGGAAGATAATTATCGAGTGCCAGCTTGACAACATATCAATATGGGGTGCATGATTAAATATGGATCAGTGTTCTAAGTGTTAACAAGTTGTTGCTACATGCAACCATTCTATTTTTGTTGTAAAACCTAATTTGACTTGTTATTAAAGTGTTATGCACTTAGCAAGTTAGATACAATGTTCTATTTCGTTCTCCTCTCTCTAGTGCTCTCAATGAAAGCAATATGCTATTGTGTTGTAATCATTCTCTGCTACTAGTTTGTCATACTCTAAGATCGTTTGTTGGGTTTTTTATCCTCTGAATCAGTAGACGGTTTTCCCAAGGTATATCCTATGTTCTATTGTTTGATTTATGTCTTTGGATTATTGATGAGATTTATATGCACTGTTATTATGGATTAAAGTTTTAAAGTTCAAGTTTCTTCATATTTTTCTCAATCACTAACATGGTACCATAGCAAGGGTGTGCAAGATCTTAGTTTGCATAAGCAACTAAAGCCTACGTGATCTTGAGAAGTATTGAGCAAAGAGCTTGGATCCATGGCATCGATATCCATCCAACTAGAAGACCAGTTTGAAGATAACTCCAAATTGAAGGAAAGAGTGTGAATCATTATTGAGGAAAATGATCTAGACGTTTAATTGACCTCAGTAAGTGAGGACTCCTTATGCAGGGTGATTTAAAGAGCAAGTCAATATGCACCATTTCCATCACTTTTCAGGAGACATTTTGATCAATCCATGAGGAACCAAACAAAATGGTTGAACACCCACTTTCGAAATGGGCCAATTTAGATTAATATTGAGAATATTTCAAAAATTCACAACTGTGTGAGAGATACAATCAGGTATTTGAAGATGAAATTCTCAGAATTCATGTTATGGTCATTTTCCCAAACTGGACCAAATTATGGAAGAACCCCACGAGTTGTAAGTTGAGATCTTGTGTATAATGAGAGCCTCATAGAGTTGAGATATCATCCAAATAAGAGGATGATTGTTGGAAGAATTTTTTCTTTGAAAGAAGAACATTCTCTTTAGGTTGCATGGGATCCAGTTTCTCCATGCAGAGATTCTTTACCTCTTGCATGCACTCAAATTTGCAAAGAGACCAAGACCAAGGGATTACAATAATCTCCTTAAGGAAGGACAGATCAAGAGGGAGCATGCAAAACAATAAAAAGATAAGTACCCAAATTTTTTATTATATGTTATTTAGATCTATATGCTTTTGAATGGTTTCATTACAGTCATATAGAGGATGCATTATTGTTCATAAGATATGAATATAGAGCATGCATGATTATTTTATAAAATATGAATATAGAGGATGCATGATTGTTCATAAGATTTGAATATAGAGAATGCATGATTATTTTATAAAATATGAATATCGAGCATGCATGATTATGAATATAAAGGATGCATGATTGTTTCATAAAGATATGAATATAGAGTTACATGCTTGTTTCATAAATACAGAGATGCATGATTGATTCATGAGATATGAATGTTGGGATGCATGGTTATTTAATTATCATATTCTTTTATAAAATCAGATTATGTTTTATTACAATCTATATTCCTAGACTTGGAATTGTGTTTAGCATATACATTATTGTTCCTATCTTTATTGGAATATTATCAATCTCATGAGTCCAAATTTTGTGAGATGATATAAAGAATGATATAAGACTTATGTATAACTTATACAAGGCTTAAAACATCATTCATAAGACATGAGATTTAGGGAAGCATGATTGTTTCAAAAGCTGTGAACATAAGACTACATGATTGGCTAGATAGAGGGCTTCATGCTTACCTCATGAGATATGAACATGGGTCTGTATATTTCTTTCATAAAATGAATTTTTGACTGATATAGGACTGATATAGGGATTCATATCAGTAGATAATATTATAAAGGGTTATGATAAATTGGTTGGTCAATATTTGTACATAACAAAGTAAATCGTTATCAGTATATTGAAAATATTTCATGTGAATAAAATTCATGAGTATGAAATCGTTCTAATGATGAGAATAATTTGTCTTGTAGGGAAAATTAATATGCCCTTACCTACAAGTAAATGAGGAAATGAATGTGGAGTCATTCTGATGGCTGAACCTGGAAGAGAACAATTCAAGAGGTTTCGATGACTCTTGGGAAGTAGACAAAATAGATGGCTTAACTATATTCCGATAGATGTGAAGACCCTTGAAGATATTCTATCTTATTTAAATTCATGTTTCAAATAAGAGCTTCATATATATATGAGCATGAGTCTCCGTGATGGAGGACCCATATTATGATTCTCACATTTACATAGTGAGAGGGAGTTGCTAGTCTCACTAGCTCCTAAAGAACCAGTGTAAACTGGTTGATGTACCTCCTGTAAAAAAGGAGATATGCATGATGCTCATATTCAGAAGGAAGCTGAGAACTGTATTCAATAATATTGTTATGATTATTATGATTAGTGGTGTGGTAGTCACCAAACAAATATTTTCCTTGGTTAAGTAAAATGTGTAGTAAAAGAGCCTGAAGAGTTTCAGGTTGATGGACTACAAATCCACAGCCACACATATGAAGGTAAATATGAAATTTTATAATTATTATTTCATATTTAGAGGATCTAAAGTCAGTTGAGATGTATTTGGTTAGTCACAGGTCCCAAGATCTGTTATGTGCTTTGCAGTTTGTACATAGAAATGTACAAAGCATGTGTTGTGGTACCTACTTGGTACAAGTGTATGTGGACTCATATATGTCTTGATCAGTAAAAGAGAGTTTTAAATATAATGAAATCTGACTAATATAGTGATCGGGGAAGATCACATGTGTTGCTCTAGATAGAGCATGTTGAAAATCAGTAAATATTTTGAGGGTTCTAGTCAGTTATATTTGAGACATGGTACATATCCATATATGAGAAACATTTCCAGCATTCTCATTAATCTTCTGTCCAAGACAAGATTGTTATAGTACATAATAACTCCTCTAGTTGAAGAGGGAGTATTGATGTGTCTTCATAGGCGACAGTAGATAAATTACCCACCAGTTAGTGACCATACATGACTTAGGTAGCCGAAGGGCCGTGATAGCTTGTGGAGAGAATCCACATGAGAAGAGACATGGTCAAAAGTCTCAGAGACTGTTTATAGTCTGCACTGTTAGAGAACAGTTAAAACCTCTAAGAGAGGTAGTTGGGGTGATGCAAATATAAAGAGAAGGATCACTGAGAAAGTGATAATGACTTGAAGAACATCACAGAGAATGGTATGCTCACAAAGAAATTCTCTAGATAACAGAAGATTCAAGATGTCAACAAATGATGAAGAGTGAACGAAAAGATAAGACTTTCTTTCTGCATGTTATTACACGTTTGTTGTATAATGTTGTATGTGATGGATTTAAAAAATCCATGGTTTCTAGTTTAAAGAAACTTTATTCTGGATTGGATCGAGATGATGTTACTTTGTGTAAGTAGTTGGTTGGTCTTTGAGCAGACCTATTGTGTTTTATGCTTACTACTAAGCATATGTTTGAGTACCTTTGATGTAAATTAGAATAGGTTCTTTATTGTATTTGATAAATGGCAGACCTATTATTTGATTGTGTTATCCAGCTATTGTTTTAGCCTGAGATAAGCGATGTAATTTGAGGCTAGTACTACAAAACCTAAAGTGTATTGTGGCTAGTACTACATAAGAAAGATGTATGTATGAGAGTAATACAAAAAGGAAAATGTCTTTTGCAGATAGTACTACATACTAAGGAGTAGTGTAGCTTGGGAAGCTACCTACTAGGGTGAAAGACTTGTGCCTATAGTCATTAGGTGTTAATAGTCAATATTTCTTGAAAACCCTATATGTGTTTTACAATAAAAAAAAACATTCGAGATGAAGTTTTACTTCAGTGAAGTCATGGTCATGAGTTCTAGTACATAGGTATTGATGACAAGTGTTAACACCCAAAAAAGATTCACTACCTCATCTACCCCATTACATGGCTCATTTGTCCATTTTCCTACCATATTTCCATCAAAAACCCATAAAACCATGCAAAAAGCCTCCAAAAGGC
>LPNX010767890.1:0-14968 GCA_001517045.1 Pseudotsuga menziesii
AAAAGGAGGTCTCAGGAAATACTGAGACATAGGAGGCCATAGGCCTCATCTCTCCGATTGTGCCATTTGATCTTCTCTGCAGCTGCATTGGGCTCTGCTTTTGTTTCCATAATCACCCTATAGAGGCCTTTCTCTCTCAACAAGATCTCCATCTCTACTTTCCATTCAAAATAGTTGAAGGGAGTGAGGATAGTTTTCTATGAATCCATAGCATTAGAAAATCTGTCCCGGCTGTCAGTAGAAGGCTCCCAGTCTTGATGTCGAACCTGCAAAACAATTTTTGGAGGAGAGTAACAACCTACAATGGCTCTGATACCATGTAGAAATTCAGGCCTGTAGTAGATTAATTTCACTCACAGCAATTAACAATTGATCATGCAAATGATCAACAATGGAGACTGAATATGGAGCTGTAACACAAAATTATATTAACTGAGTGTACAATAGCCAACCCTGTAATAACATAGGCTACTGAATATATAGAATACATGATAAAATAAAATGCATAAGGAAGCATCCAAATCTAGCATAAAGCAGGCTTACCCAAAATAGGCAAATCCCCCATAGGTGTAAAAAGCTGATCCCAAATCTATCAAGGACCCCACGAATTAGCAAGGGTGCATGGGCAAGCTAAAGAGTGGTCAAATGGCAGCTCATACATGCTTTTTCATGGATGAAAGAGTGGAGGAGGAAAAGGCAACAAAGCTGATTCACCTCACCTAGTCTTGCTTTCCTATGTGCCTTAAAACACTGAAAAAGCAGAAGGGCGCCTAGGAGGCCAGGAATAAAGTAGATTTGATTCCTAAGGCTTTCCCAAGCGCTCCATGAGTCAATAATGGCAAGTTTGACCTCTATGGATAGGCAATTGACAACTTGCACATGGTGGGACTCATGGACTAGGAAAATAAGACAAAATAAATGAAATAATGTCTAAGTGGGTAAATACTATGGGTTGATTATTCTAACAATATATTCATTACTGGTTTATGTTTATATGCTGGTGATGCTTGCCTTTTATAAGTGAAATTCAACATTGTGTTCTGTCGGATCTTGTTTTATATATTATGCATCTTTGTCTTCTTTTGCTTATGATTTAGTTATTATTTTGCTCATGAGTGTATTCCCTGCTTGTTCTCAAAGTTTACAACCAAGAAAACACATCAGAAACCCTAAACCTAGTTTTTTTTATTGATTTTTATTTGAGATTGTGTTGGCTTATTTCTTTGGCCTTGGAAACAATTTCTGGGACAAACATATTTGGCGCCGTTGCCGGGGACGAAGTTGAAGACATATCTTCCCTGGGATACTTATCAGTTTTACTGGTTTTAAGAGGTGGAATTAAACCAACATTTTATAAGGATATTTTTCACCAAAGTTGTCACAGTGGCTTCTAGAGGAGTGGGAACTAGAAATAGACCTACTTCACCCTTGCAGTTGGGTGTGACAGACCCTGAACAGATATTGAGGACAGCAAGAAAAGTTAGAAGATCACAGTCATTACCCTCTTTATCTGACCCTGAGCAGTTAAATGAATCATTAGCTTCATCTATGGCAAAGAAAGAAGAAGAAAATTCACCTTGGGTAAAACCAACCATTCCTGATAGTAGTTTCCAAATCTTTACCAATCCTCAATCTTTTATAAAATCCAAAGCTGCCTCCCTTGGTAAAATACCTCTTTTTCAGTTGAAATTAGGTAAAATCTCTTTCCAATCAATTTACAGTCAAGCTTCTTCATCTTCAAAACCAGTTAGTCCAAAAATGGCAGCTCAAAACCCTCCCATAGACATGATGGACCGGATGGTTGCATCTAGATATGCACCATTGGTCTTACCTCAGCCCTTAAATGCACTGCCTGGAGGAGACTACCAAAAGTATTTGCCTAGGTTCAATGGAGAAGGAGAAACAACAGCTGAAGAACATTGGGAAGCTTTCCTACGTTATGCTGATAATCAAAACATTGAGGCTAAGGATGTTTGGATGAGGATGTTTGTCCAGAGCCTTGATCGAGATGTGAGGAAGTGGTTTAGAGAGTTGCCTGCCAACTCTATTACTATTATTGAAGAACTCCATGATCTCTTTATGAGACAATGGGGTGATACAGAAGACCACACCTATTACATAACAGAATTTGGAGCTTTTAGGAGGAAGAAAGATGAAACAATTACAGATTTTTCGAAGAGGTTCAACCAAATGTACAGTAGGATTCTTGCCGAGTTAAAGCCTACATAAACATCAGCTAAATTGACATATGCAAATGCTTTTGATCATGAATTCTCTTTGTTGCTAAGAGAGAGGAGGCCTATCACTTTGTTGAACATGCAGGATGCAGCATTAGAGGTAGAATCCAACATACTGGCTTCAAATAGACTAAAGAAGGAAACACCTCAGCAGTTGTATGAAAGAAAAGGAAAAAAGGAAGCAGCTCCAGGTGCTTCATCTTCACTTTCTGCTGAAGGGAAGATAGATGAAATGGCTAAGTTGGTAAAAATTCTGACTGCAAAGTTGAACAAATTAGAGCTTGAGAAAAACTCCAGCAAGCCTGCTCCTGAAGGTGAACGAAATCCAAACAATCAGAATCAGTTCAGAAGGAAATTTGCTCCTCCTTTTATGCCCAGGGAACGAAGGAACAATGATATCCAGCAATAAAGAAGGGAAAATGAGGACCAAAGAGTGCCACCACCTCTTCAGAACAATGTAGCTGACGAGGAAGAAGTTGATGAAGAATTGCTCTTTGAAGAGACTAATCAAGATATGAATAATTTTGGAGATGGATTGTCTGGAGGTTTTGTTACTGAGGAAGATTTCCTGAATTCAGAATATTATGATGTTGACATGTTTGAAACTGAAGATGATCTAGGCTTGGCAAATACTACTGTAACTGCTGCTGTTCATCAAAATGAACCTAAGAAGACTATAAATCTCAGATCAGGCCCAAAACAGGTGGTCCAAGCCCAGAAGAAGAGAGCAACTGTTCCTGCTGCAACTTCTCCTGCTAAACAGACAGCTGATCCTGTGACAGAGAAAAAGCAAGCTGCAGAAAAATCAAAGAAAACAATAGAAGTTGAAGAGGTAAATAAATCTGTCCAGAATTTCAGTTTGGAGAATGAATTAAGTAAATTAAAGATTCATGTACCTTTAACTGAACTGATAAGAAATCCTTCATATAAGGAATCGGTCCTTAAAATGCTTAGTCCAACCAGCAATCAGCCTATCTCTGACATAGTTAATTTGCAAGAGGATAGTCCTAAGATTTTCATTGGGTCAGCCTTGGCTGAGAAGACTGAAAATGAAGCAGGAGCTTCACCTCCTTTCTATATCACTTTGACAGTCCATGAACAGATGATACACAATTGTTTACTAGATTTAGGAGCATCCCACAACTTGATGCCAAAGGCTGTTATGGAAGCTCTAGGCCTGAGTATTACCAAACCATATCATGATTTGTATGCCTTTGATTCCCGAGCAGTGAAGTGTTTAGGAGTAATAAAAGATATGGTTGTCAGTCTGGCTTAGTTTCCCATGAAAAGTGTGATAATGGATGTTGTGGTAGATGACATTACACCAAAGTTTGGCTTACTTCTTTCCAGATCATGGGAAAAGAAGGTTGGAGGAACCTTACAAATGGACCTGTCATATGCCACCATACCTGTGTTTGGTGGAGAAAATAGAAGGTTGTACAAAGAGCTGCAGTTTGCTTACATAGTGACAGATGACAAAAATCCCACTAATCATCCACTATATGCTGTTGACAAAGACTTGGGAACTTGCATGTTACATTTCAGTGATGAAAACAATTCTGCTGGTTTGTTACAAGTGGGGAAAGAGCAGCCAGTAAAACATAGCAGAGAGGAAGAAGATCAGCTATGGGAATTATACTTTGATGGATCTTCTTGTAAAGAAGGTGTTGGTGCTAGAGTTCTTCTTATATCTCCTGGAGGTGAAACAGTAAAGCTAATGTACAAACTTGAGTTTGTTACGACAAATAACACTGCTGAATATGAAGATTTACTATTGGGATTAAAAGCTGCCAAATATTTGGGCATTCAACAAATTTCTGCATATGGCGACTCCGAATTGGTTGTTCAGCAGGTGAAGAGCAACTATCAAGTGAAGCAGGGTTTGCTGAAAGTCTATCGGAATGAGGTATGGGATATGCTTGAAAATTATTTTATAGCATTTAACATCACTCATATTCCAAGGAATCACAATGAGACTGCAGATTCTTTGGCCTTGGCTGCCACACACTTCAGAATCCCTAAGACCACTCAGTTAAGGTATCCCATAGAGGTGAGGTACAAAACCTGTGTACCTGATAATGTGAAGCAATGGAAAGTGTTTGAGGATTACATTGAAATCAAAAGGTTCCTAGAGCTTACAGCTGAGTTTTCAAATTCCTTGATTGATGAGGATGAGGATGAAGAAGACGGACAGATGGATGAGTTTGTTGAAGATGAGATTGCTGGACATAAAATTATTGAGCTAAAGAGCAACTTCATTCCCAAAGGTTTGGTACCTCTGGAAAGAATATTTACAAAAGATGATACACCTTCAAAGCCTGTTGTTCAATCTTCAGAAGAGAATGTGATAGACTGCAATATTGGTTCAGCTGAACATCCTAGAATGGTCAAAATTTCTAAATCACTTACAGTTGAACAAAGAAGCAGGTATATCAAGTTGTTAAAAGAGCATGTAGATGTTTTTTCATGGTCTTATGAGGAACTAAGAACTTATGATACAGGAATCATACAGCATAAGGTGCATTTAAAACCAAATGTCAAACCTTTTCGTCATAAACTATGGAGGATCAATCCAGCTTTGTTTCCTGTAATTGAAAAAGAAGTGAAAAAATTGTTGGATGCAAAGATAATAGTGCCTCTCAGGTATTCTTCATGGGTGGCTAATTTGGTCCCTGTCAGAAAAAAGAATGGAGAGATCAGATTATGTGTTGATTTTAGAAACCTGAACAGATATTCATTAAAAGATAACTATCCTCTTCCTAATATTGAACAGGTATTGCAGCAGGTAGTTGGGGAACAAAGGATCTCTATGGTGGATGGTTTCTCAGGGTACAATCAGATTGCAATGCACCCTGATGATAAGGAGAAGACAACCTTTACAACTCCCTGGGGGACGTTTATGTATGACAAGATGCCCTTTGGCTTGATGAATGCTGGAGCTACCTTTCAAAGAGCAATGGACATTTCCTTTGTGGGATAAAAAGATAAGTTTTTGGTTATCTATCTGGATGATATTACTGTTTTCTCGCAGTTAGATGATGAGCATTTGAAGCATTTGAGGTAGACCTTCTTGAAATGCAAAAAATTTGGTCTTTCTCTAAATCCAAAGAAGTCACATTTTGCTATGCAAGAGGGTAAACTACTTTGTCACTTGGTGTCTGCTAATGGCATCCGAATAGATCCTGAAAGAGTCAAAGCTATAGTGAAGATTAGTTTACCTCGGAGTAAAAAGGATGTTCAATCATTCATTGGCAAAATCAATTTTCTGCGGTGGTTTATTCCCAACTTTGCTGAAACCATTAAATAGATCACAGCCATGCTCAAGAAGGATCAAGAAGTCAGGTGGACTTCTGAGGCAAAGGCTGCATTTGAGAAAATTAAAGTAGCTCTTACTGAAGCACCTGTATTGGTAAGTCCTGATTTTACCAAAGAATTCCTTACTTTCTCATTTGCATCAGAAGACACAATTGCAACTGTCTTACTTCAGAAAAATAAAGAAGGATTGGAATAGCCTATTGCCTTCTTCAGTAAAACTCTCAGAGATTTTGAGCTGAAGTACAGTATATTGGAAAAGCAGGCTTATGCTCTGGTAAAGGCTTTGAAATTTTTCAGAATTTATGTTCTGCATTCAAAAGTTATTTCATTTGTCCCAAATTCTGCTGTAAAAGATGTCTTAACACAACTTGATAATGAAGGGAAAAGAGGCAGGTGGATTGCAAAGATTATGGAGTATGATTTTGAGATCAGACCTACCAAGCTTGTCAAGGGACAAGGTTTAGCCAAGCTGCTGGCTAAATCAAATTGTCAGGAACTGGGATTACATGTCATGGCTGAAGAATCAGTTCTTGAAGAAGATCAAGCAATACTAGAAAAAGAGAAAATCATGGACTACTATTCATCATCAGAATGGTATGCAAACATTGTTTATTTTTTGTTATTTTTTCAATGTCTTGAGCATATGGATAGGAAGGTTGCTAGATATTTAAAACTTAAAGCTACTAAGTACTGTTTAATGGAAGAGAAATTATTCTGGAAGGACCCAGGAGGTATTCTGCTCAGATGTTTGGAAAAATCAGAGATTGAAGGAGTGATTTCTGAATCTCATGAGGGTGCTTGTGGAGGGCACAAGTATTGGAAAACTATAGCTTACAGAATTCTTAGAGCTGGATATTATTGGCCCTCCTTGTTTGCAGATGTTTATCAGCAGGTAAGAGCCTGTGTTCCTTGTTAGAAGTTTGCTGGCAAACAGAAATTGTTGTCTTTGCCTCTAAAACCCATTGCATTCAATGCTCCTTTCCAGCAATGGGGTCTGGATTTTATTGGAGAAATAAATCCAGCTTCCTCAGGGGAGCATCATTGGATCCTGACCGCAACAGACTTCTTCACAAAATGGGCGGAAGCCATTCCTACTAGGAATGCTATAGACAAGGTAATCATGGATTTCATTGAGGAAAATATCCTGAGTAGGTTTGGCTGTCCTCAGAAGTTAGTGACAGATAATTCCAAGGCCTTCAAGTCGAAGGCAATGATAGCATTTTGTGAAAAGAACGGTATTGTGCTGAAGCACTCAACTCCTTATTACCCCCAGGGTAATGGCTTGGCTGAATCCTCTAATAAGAACATCATTCAGAGCATTAAGAAGTTGCTAAAGCATAACAAAATATCATGGGATTCAATGCTGAAATATGCATTGTGGGCTGATAGGATCACAGTGAAACAAGCAATTGGAACTTCTCCCTATCAGTTAGTATATGGTACAGAGGCAGTTTTCCCTGTTCATTTGGGGATCCTAGTGATGAAATTTCTCCAGAATTCTCAAGAAGAGCCAAATAATATGCAGAGAAGAATTTTTGAAATGATAGAGTTACAGCAAAACAGGGAAAATGTGGATGAAAAGGCACAGTTGTACAGAGCCAAGATCAAAAGTAGATTTGATAGAAACAACAAAGAAAATACTTTCTCAGTTGCTGATATGGTTCTAAGGTGGGGTGCAAGAAAGGAGCAAAAGGGTAAGCATGGTAAGTTTGACAATCTTTTGTTTGGCCCTTTCTTGGTGTCAAAAGTTTTGGAAAATAATAATTTTATCCTGCAGTCATTGGAAGGTGAAGAGTTGTCTAGTCCTGTAAATGGACGATTCCTCAAAAATTTTTACAGTCTATAAGGGGATTTTCACTTTTCATTGTACATACTGGTGTGAGTGAAGCATAATAAAGACTCCATATCCCAATGGAAGTTTTGCAGACAGAAGGCACTGGTCTACAGGTTCTTGAAGCCTCGCAGGGAGGACTTCATCCCGTAGCTAGAGCCAGATGTTAAGTCAGTAATTTGTTTCTTCAATTTCTGTTTTATTTGCATTTTATTCCAAGTCACTCATTTTCTTTAGTTTGGTTTTTGCTTCTTTTAAGGGAATTTTTGGTTTTTATGTGAATTTTTTGAATTTGGCCTTTATATTTTTACTTTATTTTTTTTTACATGATTGAGGGGTTTTTAAAAGGTCATCATGTTTAGTAATGGACTCACAAATCATATTATGAGTATAGTCATCATTTAAATACATGCCAAAAGCATAGTTCATCTCTTAACCTGCATTCAAAATGGCAAAAAGTTGTAAAACAACATCAAAAAAGCGTTAAAAGTTATTCTTGTAGCACAAGAGCCCGAAATTAACAAAGGAGCGCTACAAGAATATCGCGACTCTATTTTCTCTGATTTTTTAGTCAGATTTTTGCATGATTTCGAATATGGAGTGACTGATCACGTGATTTGAGGGTGTTTGCTACGTGTGGACTCAGGAATTGTCATGAGAACAGGTGGTTTCATGTTGTGAGGCAATCGTGGTCATCATTACTCCGAATGCAGTTTAATATGAAGTGAGTTGTTACTTGCATGCATATTCGATGATAGAAGACTTAGCGGAGCAACAGTAGCTGCTAAAAAACTGGACATTGCCGTTGGAAAACAAAGGTGAGGTTTTTATGGTTTCGCATGAAATTAGGGCTTCCTAATTTCACTACCTGCAATCAAATTGAACGTGGAAAGACACCTGTATCCTTCAAGTCGGTACTCAAACAGCATGAGAAGTGGTGTGAAGCAATTGCAGTAAAGCATTTAAAAGCTTACTGTTTTTGGAAGCAAATAGAAGTAGCGAGGAGCTAACGGCTTGAGAGTAGATGAAGACCTACTATCATTTTGATACTAAAATTACTGAGAGATGAAAGTGACTAAGTTTAAGATTGTTTCTGATTTATATATCTTCTCATACAACATATAAACAGTCTTCATTTAGTCTAAAAGATGGTCATCTATTTGAACAAACAAATTGATTGGTAACTAGGTTTCATAATCAGTTGCAGTGAAGAGGCTGGAGTACTCTGAATGACCTATGCCACTTATACCTATGATAAAGCCTAACCTGTATTAGTAAACTAAAAGAGTCATTCAGTGAAGATTGAAGAAGGCAAGTTATTGAAACTTGAGAGGTTTGGAGAAGAAACATCATCTGTCAAGGCATCAATTGAACCCTAAACTCACACAATTTCCAGCTACTAAAGACAAATGGGGAAGAGTGGCAAGGTGAATAGAGCTGAACCTACTGATATAGGTTGGATTGAGAAACTCCCTGGGTGTGTTGAACTTTTCCAACAGGCTGGATAGCTGAACTTCTTCAAGAAAATAGATGGTTACAATTCTGAAGTTTCCTGTAGGTTTGCACAATGTTATAAAGATGACATGGTGGTGTTTGATACTTTGAAGTTCAGACTGACAGTAGATTTGGTTGCATAGGCTATAGGAGTTAAGAATGAAGGGGAAATGTGGTTTAAGAAACTGCCCTTCACCTTTGAGGCTCAGAAGTATTTATTACCAAATGTTACTCCAGATTGGAACAAGGGCATCTTAATCCAGAACTTCAGAAGGGAATGGGTCGATCCTATCAGAATCTTGCAGAGCTATATAACATGTGAGGGTAGATATGCTTTTTTTTATAAATACCACTTCAGATTTTTACAGCATATGGTGGGGGTGTCCAAGATGAGTCTTCCCTTCTTCCTGTACAAAATCCTGCAAAATATGTCCAACAAAGTCAAGGGGCATATAGACCGTTCTTCACAATCAATTTTTCACCATGGATTAATTAAGTTGATCATTAGCACTGTCCTGCAAGCTGAAGGAAAAACTTGGGATTTTTTCCTATTTTGGTCAGGTTTTCAAATGAAACAAGACGATCAACAAATCAGGAAGCGGGAAGATAAAGGGAAAATCCTTTTAAGGAAATTAGAACAAAAGAAAAAAACTGAAGACAAAGAGGAGGTGGAGCCTGAAGGAGACTCAGAGCCTGTGAAGAATAAAACTCAAAGGTCCTCAGCTGGTATTAAAGGCAAGTATTCATTGTTTATAGAAGAGAAAGTGCAGCCTTTGAAACATTTGACACTAGTAGAAGTTTCCAATGAAGTTAAAGCTACTGTTACAGAAGAGGTTGTTGTACATGAAGAGGAGTTTCATACTCAACAGAAGAGTCCCATTACCATTTTGTCAGATGATAAGGGGTATTTGTTAGAAGAGGATCAGCCCATGGCTAAAACTGAAGTTATGGTTGATTCATGCAAGGATTTTTCCACTCTAGAAAACAAAACAGTGAGACATAGGAGAAAGAAGAGCAGGATTGAAGTGATAGCCCCATATTGGAGGCCTAAAACTAGGCCAACGAACAAGCTAAGGTTGAATATGAAGAAGCTGCTCAATCCTAGATTGAATACCCAAAAAGTGACTGTACTGGATGATATTTCCTCAGATGAAGAACCAGAAATTGATGAAATGAGCATTAGAAGAGAGAAAATAGCAGCTGCAAAAACTTCATCTTCTCATCCTACAAAAGTAAAAGGATCATCACAGTCAGTAAAGGAGTTAAGCCAGCTTGAGCCTAAACTATCTGCCATATTTCTTGAAATAAGAAATGAACTTTTAGAGCAACAGCAAGCAAAAAAAAGCTGAAGAACCTCATGTGAAAGATATAGAATGGGAAGATGAACTCATACTTAAAGAAGCAGGTATTCTGGAAGACCCTAATATTCCTGATATTTCCACAGACCTGTTAAATAAAAATACAGACATTTTTAAGAAGTTTGGCATACCTTGGAGGCCCAGTTATGAACAAGAGATCATGACAGAGAGGTCATTTGATTCAGATAAGGAAAACTTGCAGAAAACTATTAAGCAGTACAAACAATAGATGAACTATATGCAAGAGATCAATGAGGGGTTGATGATGGCAAACAAAAGTCTTAGAGAAGATATACAAGATGTTAATGAACATTTTCAAGAACTGACAGCGGTATCTAAAGAGGCTTTAAAGAGAAAAAGAACCACTGACTTGCAATGCACAGAGTTGAAAAATACAGTCAAGGACTTGCAGCAGAAAAATGAGGAGCTCACCAAAAGCCTAGCTGACATGGAAGAGGAGCAGAGGCGATCTAGGAAGAAAGTTCAGGCACTAGATGGCATAGCTTTGCTAGCTGAGGCAACATAGGACTTATGAGTTAGTTATTGAATCAGTTTTTTGTTATCTCTTTTTGAGAAACATATTAGTTAGTTGTTTACTATTTTTGGAAAATGTCATATCTTGTAATATTGTAAATTTTACTTTATCCCATCGAATTAGTTAAGGGCAGTTAGGGTTTGATCCTTAACTGATTTTGTAAAAAGTAGTATTTAGAGAGGTTAGCAAGATAGAATGAGGGTTGGATTTTGGGAGAGCTTCAGGAGCTCTTTAGACTTATTCATGAGCTAAGTATCAAAACTCTTGTATTCATTTGATGATAAAATTATGAGATATATGACACTTTTAACCCTTCAGTTTGTGTGTTGGATTCATTGTTCATCTTGTTTAGTTGCTTAAATGATATATTCATTACTGGTTTATGTTTATATGCTGGTGATGCTTGTCTTTTATGAGTGAAATTCAACATTGTGTTCTATCGGATCTTGTTTTATATATTATGCATCTTTGTCTTCTTTTTCTTATGATTTAGTTATTATTTTGCTCATTAGTGTATTCCCTGCTTGTTCCCAAAGTTTACAACCAAGAAAACACATCAGAAACCCTAAACCTAGTTTGTTTTTTTGAGTTTTATTTGAGATTGTGTTGGCTTGTTTCTTTGGCCTTGGAAACAATTTCTGGCACAAACAGGTTCACTTATTGAAATATCTTTCTGCATAAATAGGATGGAAATCATGACCAAACTCCTTGAGGAGAACCATATTGATCTTCTAAATTTTGCAAGAGGATGGGAGCGCGAGCAGGGAAGTGGTAAGATTGATCATGCATTGAGTACATGGGTAAAAATCATTTCTGGTATCTATGTTTTTTATGGATATATTTCTGATTTACATTCTAATATATTAGAATCTAAAGTCTCCATCCATTCCTTGGAAGAAACACCAACAAGTTCACCAAAGCTTCCTCCCAAAACTAATCATTGTTTGCTAGTTTCTGAAGTGTCTTTTGAAATCTCTTTCCCAAAAGAATCAGATATTTCCCATTATGATGCTGAAGGTGATATACAAGGTGATATATAGCCTATTACAGTCATAGACTCATTTCCCCAACCATTTCATAACCAAAATACCCGACAACCCTCAAGTTCACTAGTTGGAAAATCTCAAAATTGCCTAATTTCCAATGTTGTATCACTTGTATATGTTGCTTTTATGTCTTGTATGTATTTAATTGGTTGGAAATCCATATAATTGGATTTCATGGGACTGATATTCCATATGTATGGAATTTATTTTAACACCCATGGTTTAAATCTCAAGTCTTTATACCCTCCAGGTTCGCTCAACTATAAATGTGATCTAGTTGCTCACTCTTCTCTCTCTATGGATCCCTTCGCTCATGGAGACATCATACATATTGTATTTTATGATGCATATGACATATATTCTGATATTTCAGAGCATGATGATATTTTTTACAGAGTTATGAAGGTTCTTCATCAAATTGGGAAGAAGATTCATGGTTTTAGTCATGATATGGAAGCTACACATGACGCATATTTTGTTGAATCTTTTGATGTTATTTGGGAAAGAGTTTGCAGATATATAGTTTCCATGGTTGATTATGATTTTAGATCAGAGTATGACTGCAGAAAAATACATTCTTATGATGTCCCTCCATCATCAAATTATTACCATCAAAGGGCCTCTCCACATGATCTTTGTCTACAACACTTTGATGCATTGATGCATGATCTTGGCATCCACAACATCTTCACCACATCCATCACCAAGAAGTTGTTATTTCAGCTCATTCAAGTGAATAAGAGGACCTATTGAAGACATTTTTTATCATCTCTTTCATGTCCATTTTTGATGGGAGGTTTTGTCCCATGAGGTTTTCCTCCTTACGTCGGTTACATGGACTAAAAAAATTATGTTGTAAAAGGTGACTTGTGCCTTAGCTTCCAAGGCCTTAATAAAACATTTTGTACAAGATGTACTACGTTAGGCTTAAGGGGGGATGTTATAGCATTAATATACCTTAGTACCATGGTCATATACCTAAGATACATTTTCATTTTCCTTGTGCTTATGTTTTATGGTCTAACTTAGGCTATACTCGTCAATATTGGTCTAATAGGTGATTTTTGGCTCATTAATTGACAATTGAGGTGCTCCACTTTGATCATTCTATCATCCAGGAACCTGTATTAATTGCAAACCACTTCCATATTTGACTAGGGGTTCTAGTGTGTGAATGTTGTTGTTTTATGGTCTTCTTGGGAATTTACTGGCTCCTAGAGACTCTCCCACTCACCCATGAGCTCTCTCATGCTTAAAATTCCGTCATTTATGACCCAGGAATTCTTCTTACATGTTCACACATGGATTTGTGACTGTTTGGTTAGTTTTGGGAGCCTATTTGTCAACCTAGGGGTTTTAGGGGTAAAATCCTAGCTGCACACTTTTATGCATTCACATGGCCTCCAAGGGATCACGAATTTTCCCTAATGTATTATAAATATTTACTACACACATTTACCATATGTACTGTAATATAATGATCAGTTATTCGCACCATTCACATGTCCTATTTCAATCTCTTTTATTGTTATCTTGCATATTTTGTCAAATATTTTGATTGTGAATTACTGCTCTAACTCACAGATCTCACTGTGAAGAAATTCTCAGAATTAATATAATATTACGGAATGTTGATCGGCATGATTTAAGTCAGTATATTTTATATGTTGAAAATGTGTTAACAGATCAGTCTACTTTCTTGTTGTATATATGAGTTGACAGTATTACATCCCTCTGTTTCAGTCGAGTGTTATATTAATGTTTCCATGAATAAATTGTCTTCCATAACTCGAGAAGCATGGTTCTGGAAGTCCCCATAGGTATCTTAGGTGAGACCTCATTTTGCGTTGGAGGTGTTTCCGACACAGTTACACTTTGTCGCATCGATATCTTGGGCTTTGTTGGATGGGTAGGGAAATATGAACCTGGTTTAGTGGATTTGACACCAACAAATGATTCCATTGTCGGAACCCAGATCATTGTGAATGGGACATGTTTTGGCACCCAACGAAACCATAGATTCAATATTTGATGGATTACAAAGCAAGAGAATTTGCACAAGAAGAAATTAAAGGATAACCATTGAATCCAAGCGAATGGTTAGAAAGGTATATTTACTCATATATTCATGAAATTTTATTTAGTGAATTTCCTATTATGTTGCATGAATGGTTGGAAAATCTAGTGACACAAAGGAAGAAAATTTAAGGTGGAGAACCCACTTAGTGGAATCCTCAGCTAATTCAGTGGTTGGAAAGAGTCAATAATCCTATTTCTATGGATGTCGGCTTCTGGGTTGATATCATTTTAGAGGGATGTATTACTGATATTGCAGTCGACACTATAAAATCATACAGTGAGACAAAAAGATGTTTCTTCCAAGAACATTGAGGTTGCTACCTAAAATATTTAAAGTTATGGATAAAGATATTGGTCTGTGAAAATGTGATCCTAAGGATGGAGTCCGATGACTAAACCATTATGAGTGTAGGATCTTGGTGATGTCATAAGAAAATATTGGATAATATGGACATATTAAGTTGATATATTCTATGTCGATAGTGAGAATGATAAATAGGGTGGCCACCTAAGTAATGGAAGAAGATGTCGGTCAAGAAAGAGAGGAAGGATTGCGGCAATAAGAGGAAGTTGCAGTGCGACCGAAAGAATGGGATACCAATTGGAACCACCTCTCAATGGAGAATGTTACGACAAAGAGGAGGAATATCGGCTTGTCTATGAATACGAAGAGGAAGCATGAGATCCATACCAAGACTACAACATACCCATGACCCCACGTACATTTACAAAAACTAGGATAAGACCTAAAATTGCATCGAAGTGTGGCTTTATAAATCATAGTAGTAGTAATAGTCAAGATAGTAGTCAAGGAATTCCTACTAGTGGAACGTTTAATTCAAATTTAGCAATACCCCACGTTCTTGGAATGTATGGGAGTGTAATATCCCAAATTTTGGACCCAACACTTATAGGCATGAGCTTATTGATTATGATGTTATCTTGATGTTTTATTTTGATATATTAGGTCGAAGACCCCATTGCATACGAACATGATGATTTTTTATATATATTGGGCATAAGACAATTATTGCTGATATATATATATATATATATATATATATATATATATA
>LPNX010767890.1:25301-40125 GCA_001517045.1 Pseudotsuga menziesii
TATCCTGTAATAAGAGGAAAGTGGTTGAGAGTAGTTGAGAGAATAGTGGATATGTTCTTATCTTTTTCTTAAGGCCTCTCATGTATAAAGGAGAGTTCTCCCTCTCCATTCCATTAAGTTGTAATAAATTTAGATTAAGCTTGTAGGAGGGTTGTAATGGAAGTGGATTGGATTGGATTTTGTACTTGTTAGATTAGTCTTTGATTTGAGATTCTTAATGTGATTCAAGCTTTCATTATCATGCTTCCATGTTTGTCATTTGATTATTGATTTGTGGATGTGAGCTCACATATGTCATTGTTGTTAACTCTTCACATGTTGTATTTCCCTTACGCAATTTCATGCTTTCCTAGTTAGTGTTTCAATGCTTTTCTAGATTAATTTGAATTCAGCAATTTAGATTAAGTTAGATTAGATCTACTTCAGTCCTGCACAAACAGTGCATGTGCTTCGTCAGTTTACGTACCCCGGATTGACAAGTAAATAGTTTGGCAACTGCACTGCAACGTAATTATTACGACATATATTTCGCCTAACACATCCCTGGTACAAACTAAAGAAGTTTTTGGATTATTTATACTCCTCACCCTCGGGAGTAAATTCCTTGTCTTCTCCAGGGACTGTTTTCTTTTTTCCATATAACTGGCCATGAGTTCCTCTTTGGACTTGAAAATTGGGCTTGATTCTGAACTATCTACACCTTTAAAAGAAAACTGATTTACCTGTACTGACTTTGTTGGAACTAAAGCAACTTTCTTCAAATCCTCTGAAATCTATTCACTTAAAACTCCACCAACTTGAAACAATTTTTCCTTTTTGTGTTACCCATCTTCATCCACTTCCATGCTTTCAATTTCAGACAGACTCCTCTTAATCAAAACATTAGGACCCTCCGTCACTTGAGATACTGTAACTGGTATAACACTTTCACTTTCATCAGATCTTGGAATTTCTCTAAAATGAGACAAATTGGCTGTCTCGCTGAGGCCTTCAATAACTTGGTGGTCAAATGGCTTGTTTTTGTTTGCCTTCTTCCTCAGGGAAATTACATGATGGGGATCATAACTTACCTTTGGCTATTTCTGAAATTCCATGCTTCCCAACAATTTTTCAATAAATACCAGGGCACCTTTATTTTTGAAAATAAAAGAACCAACTTTGGGGGGGAATTTGATATTTGAATATTTCTTAAAGGCCCCAAAATGTTCTTCCTCTGAATGCAATCTTTGCCTCCTAAACTCTAATGCAAAAACTCTGGGAGTGAGGAAAGCAGGTAACTTATATGGTTCCCCAGTAAATCCATATATCTTCAAAATAGTACAATCTTTATACAGGAACCAGTCTCCTACTCGATCCTCAGGTGAAGACTGCATCATACATTTCATCTCTTCTAACACCCGGGGTAACACTTCATCAAACAACATTTTGTAAATTTCTGACATGATTGAATTAGCAAATTCGAACATGTTGATTTGCTTGGGCAAATCTGAGGAGAAGATGGTACTTAAAAACTGTAACCCGGTGACGTTTGAACACATCAACATGTTCAACAAATAATTTTGAAATTTGAAGAATCTGACCTTTGGGAATTCACTCAATTGAAGATGTATCACTTCTGCCAAGTATTCATCTAGACTGAATACAGGAACCGACGGAGACTCAGAACTTAATGAACTTATTTTTAATAGAAAAACTAGGATGACTTCATCTACGTGACAATCATCATCAAGACCCAATATTTGATAGACTAAGGACACCACTAAATGAACTTCATCTTTGAAAATATGAACATTGTATGGAAAGAAAAGACCATCTAACGACTGACCATCCTTCAAGATGTTGGACAGGAATTCACAACGAACTTTAGTTCCACAATTTTTGTATAATTCAGTAAGAATGGACTCATTTACAGGTTCTCGACTGTTAGGGTAGTGTTGGCCCGATTTTCTGACTTAGGCCAACAAGGAATTTTTTCCCACACAATCAGATTAAAGCAACGTTCGGTGTGTTTGGATTAGCAAAACTTCGCAGGTTATGGTCCTGCTATGAACTGATTTTCCCTTAAGGAGAAATTAAAATCAGAAAAATCTAACCTATCCTAATGTTATTTCTATTTAATTAAATCCTAAAACTATTTAAGTTGCCTAAATGAATCCTATAATTAATTTTAACTATCTAAACTGTCTCATGGTTCCTTTCTTAAGGAAAGACTCCAAGTTTTGAAGAGTTTTTTTCTGAATATAAAGACTTGTCAAAAGTATGCTAAAATTATACTAATTGATTTAACAACTGTTAACTAAAATGTATTAAAATAAAACTTAATCTAAATTATTCTATCTATCCTATATATTCTATCTCAGCTGAGAGCAGTTCTAAATACTAGATTAATTATTAATTAATAATAGATAAACAGAAGGACAAAGTGCACAATTTAAATAGAAACATTTAAATTATACATAATAAGTCATACTGTTATATAATGACTGGTCAGAAAAACTGAAAAAAAACAATTATTTTAGTTTTCTAAAATTAATTAATAATTAATGATCAATATAGCTATTTGAATCTAAAGATGATGTCTAATATAAGATCACTGTAAAAATACAAATGATATTTTTAGCAGACAGAAATATATATCATTATAGCTTAAGTTTATAGTAAAAATACTAATAAACACAATCATAATGATATATTTGTTCAAAATGCGATATTGGATTGACAAAGTGAAAATTGTAATTAAACACAAATATAACAAAGCATACTATGTTAATATTAAGATAGAAGATAAGATGCTGAAATATATAATATATCCAAAACAATAATACCAGTAATGATATCAGTCTGTATATGTCCAGTTGTATCTCACATCCAAAGATTCAACTTCAGGAATGAAACAACACCAGCAACAAAATATATTTCAAGTATGTTTACTTCAAACACTCCATCCTTAGTTCATCAAAATTCCTACCTTATATAATAATATGATTCAGTTTTCCCCATTAATGTTACATGCAACATTATAGGGCTACTATAACTATAAAAAGAATCGAATCTCTTTGATTAAACATCTGTCACTAAAAACAAAAAATGACTAGCCTGCATGTTTGTTGATTTCCAGGTACTTGGAAAATTCTTGGCCATTGCTAAAACTCCATCTTTTAACAAACAACCACATCTCCCAGCCAATGCATTAACAACATCCTGATCCTCTGGAGAGGAGTGATGACAATCCCACCTGCGTTTAACAAACTAAGCATCTCATTAAAGCTGTTTATAATAAATACAACAGAATAAACTAAGATTTTAATGCATGCCTGTAAAATCTACGATTTTACAGGCATGTATGACAATAATATTTCATTACCTGTTTGACAGCCATATGATCCATGCACTTTGAAAAGGAAAATGAGAATAACCATCATGTTTTACTTTGAAGAGCGATTACTCTTTGTGCTTCAGTTAATTTGGCCTTTAACCTGATAATCTTTATGTTTTGTTTTTCAATTCTTTCAAGTAGGTGCTGGTTCGTACCTAATATAGACCTCTTCGATTTTTTATACTGATTCTTTTTAGCACTTATTTATTTCCATCTGCTGATCCAATACAACAACTCCTCTCTAAATGTTCTATATTCCTCTTCTAATAATGTCGTACTGGATAGACAATGCTTAAGTTTATCCTTCAACTCTGTAATCTTGTCCTGGTATGTATTATCTAGTACATGCTGTAGAGTTTCTTCTTCATTGGCCACCTAAGGAAAATTAGGACCATCAATATGTTGACTACGTGACTGGGGGCTGACCAATGATGGTTTAGGATCTACAATGCATGTGTCTATACCAGGTTGAGTAACCTCGGCCTTGCCCGATTTTGCATCATTAACCTTTACAAAAGTAGGATTATTTACATAAATAGTATTAGGGATAGATGATGGAATGTCATCTTCAATATTGACGACTACATGCTGAGAAGCCTGTTGATTAGCCATAGGAACCAAAATTGAAGGTTTCATACTCCTAGTAACCCTCCTTGAAAACAACAGATTTTTCCAATCAAACCCTCCCTTATCACAACAAATCTCGGCAAGATGATCTAATTTACGCATAGACTCCCTGCTATGTTCATAAGGATTATTTGATTCAGATAGATTTTTACACTCAACAACATTATTAGTTTTGCTTTTGGTTAATCTTTCTTTTGTTTCTGCAGGGGTGTTATGACCTTCACCAAATAAGGGCCGGTTCAGGACTGCTTTAGAGCAACAAGGGACCATATCCCTGTCATCATCATTACTAATCCCATAGTTTATGGGTATACTGAATTCCCCAAACCCTTTTCCCTCTGATACAGTTTCAGGAGCATTATTGACCTCAGGCTTAACAGCCTTTCGTTTCTTACGAATTTTTGGGGAGGGATTCGGCCAGTACTGCGTCGGCCCCAACTGAAAGTCGGTTAAAAACCCATCCCATGACTTTCCATTTACAGACAATTGATGTTGCACTATAATTTTGATTAACCCGTGGTGGAAAATACTTCTATCAGGGTTATTAAAAATTTTAACTGCCTGTGACATCTTCTTCAAACTTTGCCATAAGTAAAATGGCAAATTGAGCTTACAACCTTGTAATGCCAGCAAGAGTCTTAAATGGTAATAGTGTAAATGGGAGAAATGTCCATCACAGGACACATACCTGACAAGAATTTTGTAATAGGCTCTCCATTCGGGCTTCAAGAACTTGACAGGGACACCTATCTTCAGCTTAGTATCATCCGGCAATGGCAGCAACAAAGATAAACACCTCTTCTTATTAACCTTGCTACCCTTGAACCAGCATTCTCCATCTTGCAGGAGCTGTGTCGCTTCTGCTATCTTGTCTTCGTTAATAACAAACTCAAAACCCCCTATCTGCACAACGTCGTCCTTTAGATTCATGGAAAACATTTTAGTTACTTCTGCATGATGGCCGTCGAAACTCTTAAATAATTGCCCCCACACAATTTTCTCGAAATGCAAGGCTACCTTCTCATCTGCCTCTATGAGCTCAGAACCAGAGATTTCAAAACAGGTCAATGGAGCCATAGTTTCCTCCACTCTCTCCTGGCTTCGAACTAGAATAAACGGAAAGGTGAATAAGGAGGGAATAGGTACCCAAACATATGACATGATGTGCAAACTTCACATGATTTGGATCTGACAAACATGAGATCTCTGGTCTTGGTCATTTTAGCCGAGCCTTAGCAATGATGAGTGCTGCAACTTAACGTTATATTATGATATATGCAGGTTTAACCACAACTTAGCCACGACTAGCAGTGATATTTAACCAAATCAGCGTACCATAGATATTGTGATTGACAGATCATAATTTCAAACATTGATTACAGATAGCGATCATAATGAATTAGTACATCGAAGTGAACTAGAATGACTATCAACATTTAATCCTATTAATACGATGCATTCATATATTTACAGCTGTCAATTTATCATGAGGTGCAAGCCACATTTCTATGCCAACTCAATGATCCGAGTGACAAGCGTTATCGTTTTGACATATGTCCCTTATACACTCTGTCACCTTAATAGTCTTCTCCAGTTTTAGCGTAAAAGGTGGTGAAACTCAGTGTGATATAGTGACGAAATCACATATTCTAATGTTAGCATGACAACTAGCGAAATGGCTTGATTTAATATTTATGCTAAGTATATACATAACATTTTTCAAATCTATATTAAAAACTTTTCAAAACCTCAAATTTGATAGGATAAACGAAAACTATAATATATAAAAATCTCCCTATGATACTCATTTATTTACGAACTGCATTTATACAATGTTTACAAAGTCATAGTAAGGCATTATGTATGTAATATGAACATTAGGTTTTAATAAGAGGTTTAATTGAATGAGTTACCTTTAGTTCTAAAAGTTTAGAACTCATAATACCCTACCCATATCTAGCTCAGATTGTGTTTCATTGATTTCCCTTTGGCATATTATCATATATAATCATATACATTTATCTTAATGATTGAATTGATTATATAGGATCTAATGAAACTGACTTATTAAACTGACAGCTGCTAACTGCCATGTTTTCACCAACTTCTAACATAATATTTTACTTTTCTTGAATTGAGAGTACCTTCAGAATCATAGATTCTGAAGGAACTCTATTATAATTTTTGAGTAAAATATAAAATAGAGCTGATCTCTCTTCATCATAATGGAATATGAAGGGGTTGTTGCTGGCTGCCAACAAATGGCGACAACCTAGGCGAACTAGTTATCTTTGCTTATACACAATGATAAAACGAAATCTTAAAACCTGTTAAAAACAATAAAAAATTCTTTATCTGCATAAACCATTAGTCATTCATACTCATAAGTATAACTCAGAAATATTCCATCTTTTGAAAAAGAAATTTAATTAGGGAGAACTTACAATATATTGGTCAAAACAAAGTACTTCATAGTAAGAATAACCTATAGCATCAGCATAGAGTATAGAAATCTACTTCTCTGAAAACTTTCCGGAATCTGTTCCGTAACGTAATAATTTTCTTTTTGTTTGCTTTTCTTTTCTTTTAAAACAATAATTCTACCTGAAGACTACTATCTGGGTATGGTATCCCAATGTTATAGTATCATTCATGAGAGCTGTCTGAGATAAGCAAGCCCGCTCGTGATGAGACCTCTTGTCTTTTAAATTTTTTAAATCAAAAGCCATCACCTTGGTGATCAGAAATGAAGTTATTCCAGACAACACTGATGATCATGATTAGGCTGGCTCGTGATGAGTCCTCCTATCCTTCAGTCAAAAGTTATGTTTTTATTTCAATTTCATCTTTCAATTTTCATAAAATGGAAGATCATTACCCAGCATGGTGACCAAATGGTAATGTCAGTCATTAATATCACCAGAAAATGAATCAGCTGGCTCATGATGAGACCCCTTATCTTTTGGTTTTTAAACCAAAAGCCATTACTAGTTTCCTAATAATGTCATACTAGTGATATTTGTGATTCTGATCAGACCGGCTTATTCCTAAGACCTTCCGTCTCTCATTTTAGCATTTTATTGATTGGAACAAATCCTAAATAGTTTTCAGATGGTAAATACTTTTCTAACACTGATGGCAAAGGTTTGTAAGAGTTTTTTCAAAAGTACAAGCTTCGAAGAAGATATTAAATAAGCTTTTCCTACTTCTATAAGGAAAATAACAAGATGATGAATAATCTATGAAACACTTACAAATAAAAACACTGAAGGTCTTTTGCAGATTTTAAGAAAATTTGATCCTCCTGAACAAATTTTAAAAGATCTCAGTCTCGTATCATAATGTTTAAGGCTTATGAGCAAACTGATTTTATTTATATAGATTTATTTTTACAGCTGTTAACTAAAATTAATGACTGATTATATATACAATAATTTGACAGTCTGAAATTTTACTTAACAGAGATAACAGAATGATGTTGAAAAGTTATAAAAGTTTTATAAATTATTCATCATCCTTAATTCTATGGACTATAATTCAGTTTATATAAAAACATAAACTTATTTACAGACATCAATCATAGTTTATGTACATACAAATATAAATTTATTTACAAACAGTAAACAAATTATATACATTTTCAGTCAGAAAAATATTAACAGAAATATTTTTTCAGGATTAGCCCATTCACTGGGAATGTTTCGGATTATCCTTCAAGTGTTTGCAATTGAAAGGTACTTGGGCCTATTTTCTCTGAAATAACAAAGGGACCTAACCATAGTTTCTGAAACTTAGTATGATCTCCCTTCTCCTCGTTAACTTTATCCCATTTTAAAACTAAGTCTCCCACCTGAAATTCTCGATTGGAACTAAAAGATTGGTCAAACCATGATTTCACAATCTGTTGATGTTTTGTAAAGTGCTGTTTTGAATTTTCTCTTTCTTCTTCCAGTTTTAGCAGTGTATTAATTCTCTTTTCCATTGCTGGACACTCTTCATCTTGGACAGACTGAGCTAACTGTAATGAAGGTAAGAACAGATTTAGTGGTAAAATAGCTTCAGTTCCATATACTAAGAAAAATGGTGAGTTACCTATTGCAGCCTTAGGAGTTACTCTGTCTGCCCAAAGGGAATTGACCAATTCTGTGTGCCAATTACGATGATGAACTGAAATAGTTCTTTTAAGAATTTTCAATAGATTTTTTATTGTTGATTCGGCTAGACCATTCCCATGAGGATGATAGTTAGCTGAATACCTGATTCTTATTCCCTTCTCTAAATAAAACTGAGTTAACTCGATTGATGAAAAATATGAAGCATTATCAAAGACGAGGGAATCTGGGATACCAAACCTTGTTATGATAAAGAATTCCAAAAATAATATAACCTGATTGGTATGTACAACTTTTAATGGTGCGGCTTCTGCCCAACGAGTAAAATAATCGGTTGCAGTTATTATGTATTTTTGTTGCATAGATGAGGGAGGGTTTATTGGACCTACTATATCAATACCCCATTGCTGAAAGGGTCTTTTAGCTGAAACAGGTTGTAAAGGAAAATCAGTTTTTTAACCCTTCCTGCAGCGAGTTGACATTCTTGGCATTTTCTAACAAAAGTATAGGCATCTCGAAACAAAGTGGGCCAATAATAACCAGCCCTGAGAATTTTGTGTGCAGTGGTATCTCCACCAAAATGGCCTCCTACTGGTCTAGAATGTAATTCTTTCAGAATTACTTCTGTTTCATCTTTATCTAGACATCGAATGTATACTCCGTCTAAATTTCTCCGAAAGAGAATATTATCAATTAATAAATAAGGAGCAGCCTTCAATCTAAGTGCTATTTTCTTCTTTGGTTCTAAGTAATCAGGGGCAGCCCCTGTTTCCAAAAGTATCCGTAAGTCTGTGTACCAGGAATCTTGAGGTGGTGGATAAAAATAAATTTCCCTAGTAAGTAAAGCCTCATCAATAACAGCTTCAGCTTTATCATTAGGTAAATGAGCAGCTTCGGCAGCTAATTTACATAGTCCTTGACCCTTGACTATCATGGAGGGTTTAATCTCTAAGTCATATTCTTGAAGAGCTATCATCCAAGGTGCCCTCTTTTCACCTAAGTATTTCTGTACTAATAAGTTTCTGACTGAGGAATAAGGGACGATTGTTTTCATTTTATATTTCAGCAAGTATGGACGAAAATGCTTGACAGCTTTAAAAATGGAAAAGGCTTGTTTATCAACTTCATGGTAATTAAGTTCAGCACCTTTGAAATTTGAACTCATGAAGGAGATTGGGACTTCATTATTCTGCTGATTTAATTGAGTTAAAACTGCTGCATATGAAATATCAGAAGCAAAAGTATACAATATGAAATCCTTATTAAAGTATGGGCTTAGGAGGCTAGGAGCTTCTGAAATGGCTTCTAAAATTTTCTGAAATGATTCTTTTTCAGTTTGTCCCCAATTAAAAACAACATCTTTCTTAATCATTTTCTGCAAAGGACATATGATCTCATAAAAACTGGGAATGAATCTCCTAACAAAATTTATTTTGCCAAGAAATGATTGCATTGCCTTCTTTCTAGAAGGATAAGTCATTTTTGAAATGGCTTGGGTTCTTTCAGGATCAATCATGATTCCGTGCTTAGAAACCACACAACCTAATAAGATACCTTCTGAAACAACAAATATTGTCTTTTTAGGATTTAAGGATATTCCAAATTTTCTGCATCGTTCAAACACTTTTTTAAGATGATTAAGATGATCAGAACGATGTTTAGAATATACAGTAACGTCATCTAAATAGACAACAACTGAATGGTTTATTAGGCCTCTAAAAGAATTATCTATTGCCCTTTGAAAGGTTGATCCCGCATTGATTAACCCAAAGGGCATCTTGCGGTAGGCATATGTTCCCCATGGAGTTTTAAAAGTAGTTTTCAATTGATCATTTGGGGAAACCAATATTTGGTTGTACCCTGACAAACCATCAAGAAGTGATAGTATCTCTGCCCCATACACCTTTTGAAGAATTTGTTCCATGGGAGGAACTGGATAGTTATCCTTTTTAGAAGCTTTATTCAGATTTCTAAAATCTACGCATAATCTAATATCCCCATTTTTCTTCCTAATTGGAACTAAGTTTGCCACCCATTGAGTATTCCTGATGGGGAAAATGATCTTGGCAGCTAACAATTTATTCAGTTCCTTTTTTATTGTTGCTTCTAATGACGGGTGATATTTCCTTAACTTCTGTTGAAAAGGTTTTGACTCTTGTTTAATCGGAATTATGTGTTGCATTACTTGTGTGTTGAAGGTTTTCAGTTCATCATATGTCCAAGCAAAAATAGCATGATAATCCTAGAAAATGGAGAAAAATAATGGAGGATGGGTTGGAAACAAAAGCTCCCAGTTTCCTAGTTGACTAGCTTTTATCTTATCCATAGAAAAGCAGGAAAAAGCAGAAAAAAGCAAAATCTGCTATAAGGTCCTATATACTAATTCTAGATGAAACCAGAATCAGAAATAAATCATTCCTAGGATATGGATGGCATGCATTGACTTTAAGGTGCAAGTGGATGCCAACTAATTAAGCTAGTGGGTGAATAATTAATCAAATAATGGACTCAACTATGCAGTCCGAAACGTGTCGAGAACTAAAACTCTACACAGGTATCCAATCCCCCTTGAAGATCTTTAAATTCCTTGAACAATTTTATAAAAGTTGTTTTTTCTACAGTGTTGCTGTCTATTCCAAGATTTATAGTTTGGGGATTTAGTTCTGTTCCTAAATTGATGGTTTCATACCTCATTCGAGAGCTGTTAGTTTTACAATTAGGAACAAATCTAAACTTATCCTGCAGATCAAAGAACTTTTCTAATCTTAGTACTAAATTAGGGACTGGTTTTACCTGTTCAAAAGCTTTTTCAACTGAACAAAAATCATTTATTACCGAAAAATCCCGTAGATTTTTGCCGTGAGTGACTTCATCTATCGCTGAATATTTAAAGGTATCCTAGTTCATCAGAAAATTTAGTACCTACACATCATTGTCAAATACACGCCAGTTAAAAATATTATCAGGTATGGAAAGTCGAAAAATCAATTCAACAGAAAAGAAATCTGGTGTAAGATTTTCTGAAGGAATTAACTTTGATGCTGCGTTTGCCAACAAATCTGCTTCTTGATTTTGACTTCTAGGAACAGAATTAATGTTAAATGCATCAAAATGTGAGATAAGCTTCCATACCTCTCGTTGATAACTCTACAAATGTTCAGATAAACAATGGATAGAGTTACGGACCTGTCTGACAATGATCTCAGAATCGCCATATACAATTAATTCTTTGATGCCCAAATCAATTGCCTTTTTCAAACCTTTTATTAAATCTTCATATTCCACCGTATTGTTTGTACAATTAAATTCCATTCTACAAGCTATACATGTTTTATTTCCTTGGGGGTCCACTAGTAAGCAACCAGCTCCTGCTCCTTCTTTAGATTTCGCACCATCAAAATATAACGTCCAGATAGAACTATGCACAACCATTTTACTTTCTATAATATTTACAATATTCAGATTATCTACATCATTAATGGTTTCCTTGAATGAAGAGTTAGGAGAAATAGATGTCACATTACAAATTTCAGATTGCTGTTTATTTTCAGATAAGGAAGAATTTTCAGCCTTAAAATTACCAAATCCTAATTCATACATGTAATTCCCCATAATACAATCTGAAAATAAAATAGGTTCACTAGGATCATGCAATTCTGTGACAGTATGTTTCATATATCTTTCTCTATTTATCTTTATCTGATTTGACTTTCCGTTCTTAGGTAACCACAATGTTGACCAATCAGTGGCAAAGAAACCGTTCAGCTGTTGAGACCAATCCCTACTTAAGAAAAGCCCATATGCATCTGGAATATCAGCAACAACAATATAAATGATTTGATAAACCGAAGGGTTACAAGCAATCCTGACTAAGACATCTTTCATTTCCCCTACAACCTTTACATTTGTCCTATCCAATTGAGTTATTTGTGAATTAGATGGAACATATTTTCTATTCAATTTCTTGCATACTGATAAAGGCATCACATTGGAGGATGCTCCGGAATCTACCATGCAGTTATGAACATTCCTATTGAAAATTTAAAAGGTAAGTAAGAATGGAGGTGTAGTTGGTTTAGAATTCTTACCTATCAGCGAAGCTTTGTCAGCCGTTGCTTTTCCTTTTTCAGTTGCTGTTGGATCATTATTAGAACTATTTGCAGCAACATTTTGTTTTTCATTAGGAATAATTGAACTCATTGCGGGATTTATAACATGACTATTAGGCATTGGATAGATTTGAAGAAGATCATACATACTGATGTTTGCACGAGTCTTATTTAAATCTTCAATGATATCATATTGTAAATCTAATTTAGGAGTATTTTGAATAGGCTAGGTGACCTTGGTTAGTTGAGTCTACTTGTCGGAATGAGCTTGTTTATTAGGTTGTGAGTTATTGTTCTCATTATTTGTAGTAGAAATTGAAGCACTAGGAGTGTTTGCAAATGCCCTACTACAAGTATTATAGGCATGTTGTCCTGTAGGCGGACTTTTAGTCTCATGCTCTTTCACAAGACTGTCCCAAAAATAACCGTTAACTTGTTGTGGTTCTTTTGATTCTTCTTCTTCTTCGTTTTCAGTTACTTCTTGATTAGAAGGAGCTTCATATAAAGATAAAACAGCTCGAATTGTATTAAAAATCTCTTCATTTGCAGCTACGTCTAGTGGTGTATTCTTATTATTTGCATTCAAGTTTTGTCTATACTGATTTCTGAAATATCCCCTAGAAGGAGAAGCTTCAGAATTGGTTTTCTTTAACCCTACAACTTCATTGGTTAATGCGTTTTGAAGCTGTTCTATATCAAATGCTTTGTCTTTATCTGAATTGGGTTTTTCGGTCTTCCTACGAGGGAAGGATTCAGATTTCCCACTTCTATATGGTTCATAGGACATAGAATCCTTCTCGACTTTAATGGCTTCCTCAAATGTTTCTATTAATGTTGTTTTACCAGCCCTCTTAACGAACATCCTAGAATATTTTGGTAAGGCTGACGTATAATTTTCAATAATTATGTCTTCCGGAGGTTGAGAGGCAATTGGGATTTTATTTTTTAATGTCAGAAACCTTTGATTCTTTCTTTAGGCTCCATTTTAATCCTAGATAACTCTAGGGATAAAAGAGCGGGTGTTTTATCTTCCCCGAATTTATCTAGAAAGGCTTTATTAAATTCCCCCCAGTTTGTGATTGATCCCTGTACTAATGAAAAGTAATAGTTAGAAGCTCTTCCTTCAAAAGTTAGAGGAAACAATCGACAAACTACATCTTCATGCTGAACATTCAAAGTTTGAACAACCAACATAAATTTGTCAACATGCACCTCTGCAGGTTCTTTGTCATCTGAGTTAAACTTAGGAAGGAGTTTATCTGAGTGTTTAGGCAAAGGATGTTGTACTCCAGGGACTGCTACAGCAGCTGTTCTTAACCACGGGAGTTGTGGATTTGGTGGATTAGGTGGAGGATTACCTCCTCCTCCTACAGGTACATTTCCTACCATTGGACTTCTTTCAGCACTTGAGGAACTTCCTGAATTAGAAGGTCTTGGAATATCAAGTGGTGATTCAAGGGAAGAAGGTGGCTGATCAAAATCGTCTTCTGCAGTAAGTCTTCTAGCAGTGTTTGTTTGAGTAGTTTGTCTGTGATGACTTCTAATTTGATAACGTGGAGTGCTATCAGCTTCTTGCAAATATTGAGTAACTACATTCAATTGTGGCATTAGAGGAATTTTGGGGTCTAAAATGGGCCTGGGTGAATCCGCGGACGTGGGTAACACTTTTTGGCAAGCGCATTTCGGAAAAAATAGAAAAATGTACCTCGATCGAGGGTTTAACAAGCCCTCGACCGAGGTCTTAATATCTCGACCGAGGTTTTATCAAGCCCTTGACCGAGGTTTTTTTCATCCCTCAACCGAGGTATTTCCTAACCCTCAGTCGAGGTATTAATACCTCGACTGAGGGTTAAGAAATACCTCGGTCAAGGTATGGACCTCGGTCAAGGTATAAACCTCGGTCGAGGTCTATACCTCGACCGAGGTGCTTCTGCCAAAAAAATTATAAAAAGAGGCCGCAGGGGCCATAGCCGTTTCTTTGACAAATTTTTCACTGTGGAAGCTCGACCGAGGAACGATGGAACAACGGCATAAGGATTGGCACCCCAAAGCAACCCAAGCACCCCGAAGCAACCCAACCTCGTCACGATGGCGTCAGAGCCAAGAGGTAACAATTTAAATAATTGTTTTTCAATTTAAATGGAATTAAAAAAAAAAAATTATAAATTTATAAAATTTGTTTTAAAATTTGGTAAATGTATGTTTTTATAATTTTCATAATGTGTACTGGCAAGCAGAAATGCTGCCGGATTTTTGAAAATTTGTAGTTAAATTGATTTTTTTTGTTAATTTGTTATATATATCTAAATTATGTCAACCGGTAGAGTTTATGCTACCGGTTTAATTTTGAAATGTGTCCCGGGCAAGCCGAAATGCTGCCCGATTTTTTTCAATCCTCCGTGAATTCATGGAGGATTGAAAAAAATCCATAAAACACCAACTAAACAAACCTATATGAACCATAGAGACAATTAATCAACTGTAGGCCCGATACAAATAATAAATTTTTTATAAAAATTTATTTGAAGAGGACGTCACAACCCTAATACTCCTACTTATTGGGTTTACGACGATGATCCGATAACTAGGTTTAGAATGAA
>LPNX010767890.1:53138-81267 GCA_001517045.1 Pseudotsuga menziesii
TTTCTTTTTTTACTGCAAGTCAAAATTCACATGGCATATATGCATTTTAAGGGCTTCTATCTAGCACATGAGTAAAAAATCAGGTTTTCATCGCCAAATTTGGCCAAAAAGTGTTACCCATCTTCATGGAATCACCCGCCTCCTAAGGAAAATAATAAAATAATAGTTAAAATAATAAAATAATAGTTAAAATAATAAAATAATATTGATTAATTTTGGAGGAAGAAAGAAAAAAACTACTTTTTGTGTTCGTATTTTTGACATATCTCCCTGTGTTTTTACTCAAATTTCGATCGGGAGAGCTCGTTGGATGCAGAATTTGATTCTGCATCCAACGAGTACCCACATTGCATACTTTTGATGGACCCAGCTACCCCAAAAACAAGAAATACCTGAAAAAATGTGATGATGATGTCATCATCACATTTTTTAGGTATTTCTTGTTTTTGGGATAGCGGGGTCCGTCAAAAGTATGCAGTGTGGGTACTCGTTGGATGCGGAATCAAATTCCACATCCAATGAGCTCTCCTGATCGAAATTTGAGTAAAAAAACAATGAGATATGTCGAAAATACGAACAAAAAAAGTAGTTTTTTTTAATGACAAATATGTCAATTCAACCATTATGGTTGACTTATTTTATTGAAATTCTATTGGTTCTTGAATTCCAACTCACAAAAACTTATTTTGGCACATTTTCTTATAAGGCCCATTTTAGACCCCAAATTTCCTCTAATGATTACGTCGTTGTTGCCTAGGAAGACCATAATCTATTGGAGATAAACCAAGTTGATTGGCATATGCTCTGGTAAGAATATGTCGTGATTCTTCCAAAGTTCGAATGCTTTTTTCAGGAGTAAATGGGGATGTGATATGATCACACTCAAGGATGCTCCTAACAGTGTTTATAAACGGTGATCTGCTGGTTTCTGGAGGTTGTTGGCTAGTTGTAAATTTCTCATTAATTTTCCCTGCCATTAATCATTAACAGGCCCTCCTTCTAGCGCCATTTGTTGGCCCAATTTTCTGACCTAGGCCAACAAGGAAGTTTTTCCCACACAATTAGCTTAAAGCAGCGTCCGGTGTGTTTGGATTAGCAAAACTTTGCAGGTTATGGTCCTGCTACCAGCTGATTTTTCTCTTAAGGAGAAATTAAAATCAGCAAAATCTAACATATCCTAATGTTATTTCTATTTAATTAAATCCTAAAACTATTTAAGTTGCCTAGATGAATCCTATAATTAATTTTAACTATCTAAACTGTCTCATGGTTGCTTTCTTAAGGAAAGACTCCAAGTTTTGAAGAGTTTTTTCTGAATATAAAGACTTGTCAAAAGTATTCTAAAATTATACTAATTGATTTAACAGCTGTTAACTAAAATATATTAAAATAAAACTTAATCTAAATTATTCTATCTATCCTATATATTCTATCTCAGCTGAGAGCAGTTCTAAATACTAGATTAATTATTAATTAATAATAGATAAACAGAAGGACAAAGTGCACAATTTAAATAGAGACATTTAAATTATACATAATAAGTCATACTGTTATATAATGACTGGTCAGAAAAACTGAAAACAAACAATTATTTTAGTTTTCTGAAATTAATTAATAATTATTGATCAATATAGCTATTTGAATCTAAAGATGATGTCTAATATAAGATCACTGTAAAAATACAAATGATATTTTTAGCAGACAAAAATATATATCATTATAGCTTAAGTTTATAGTAAAAATACTAATAAACACAATCATAACGATATATTTGTTCAAAATGCGATATTGGATTGACAAAGTGAAAATTGTAATTAAACACAAATATAACAAAGCATACTGTGTTAATATTAAGATAGAAGATAAGATGCTGAAATATATAATATATCCAAAACAATAATACCAGTAATGATATCAGTCTGTAGATGTCCAGTTGTATCTCACATCCAAAGATTCAACTTCAGGAATTAAACAACACCAGCAGCAAAATATATTTCAAGTATGTTTTCTTCAAACACTCCATCCTTAGTTCATCAAAATTCCTACCTTATATAATACTATGATTCAGTTTTCCCCATTAATGTTACATGCAACATTATAGGGCTCCTATAACTATAAAGAGAATCAAATCTCTTTGATTAAGCATCTGTCACTAAAAACAGAAAACGACTAGCCTGCATGTTTGCTGATTTCCAGGTACTTGGAAAATTCTTGGCCATTGTTGAAACTCCAGCCTTTAACAAATAGCCACATATCCCAGCCAATGCATTAACAACATCCTGATCCTCTGGAGAGGAGTGATGACAATCCCACCTGCGTTTAACAAACGAAGTATCTCATTAAAGTTGTTTATAATAAATACAACAGAATAAACTAAGATTTTAATGCATGCCTGTAAAATATGTGATTTTACAGGCATGTATTACAAAAATATTTCATTACCTGTTTGACAGCCATACGATCCATGCACTTTGAAAAGGAAAATGAGAATAACCATCATGTTTTACTTTGAAGAGCGATTACTCTTCGTGCTTCAGTTAATTTGGCCTTTAACCTAATAATCTTTGTGTTTTGTTTTTCAATTCTTTCAAGTAGGTGCTGGTTCATACCTAATATCGACCTCTTCGCTTTTTTATACTGATTCTTTTTAGCACTTATTTATTTCCATCTGCTGATCCAATCCAGCAACTCCTCTCTAAATGTTCTATTTTCATCTTCTAATAATGTCGTACTGGATAGACAATGCCTAAGTTTATCCTTCAACTCTGTAATATTGTCCTGGTATGTATTATCTAGTACATGCTGTAGAGTTTCTTCTTCATTGGCTACCTGAGGAAAATTAGGACCATCAATATGTTAACTACGTGACCGGGGACTGACCAATGATGTTTTAGGATCTGCAATGCATGTGTCTATACCAGGTTGAGTAACCTCAGCCTTGCCCGATTTTGCATCATTAAACTTTACAAAAGTAGGATTATTTACATAAATTGTATCAGGGATAGATGATGGAATGTCATCTTCAATATGGATGACTGCACGCTGAGAAGCATGTTGATTAGCCATAGGAATCGAAATTGAAGGTTTCATACTCATAGTAACCCTCCTTGAAAACCACATATTTTCTGAATCAAACCCTCCCTTATCACAGCAAATCTCGGCAAGATGATCTAATTTACGGATAGACTCCCTGCTATGTTCATAAGGATTATTTGATTCAGATAGATTTTTACAATCAACAACATTATTAGTTTTGCTTTTTGTTAATCTTTCTTATGTTTCTGCAGGGGTGTTATGACCTTCACCAAATAAGGGTCGGTTCAGGACCGCTTTAGAGAAACAAGGGACCGTATTCCCGTCATCATCATTACTAATCCCATCGTTTATGGTTATACCGACTTCCCCGAACCCTTTTCCCTCTGATACAGTTTCAGGAGCATTATTGACCTTAGGCTTAACAACCTTTCATTTCTTACGAATTTTTGGGGAGGGATTCGGCCAGTACTGTGTTGGCCCCAACTGAGAGTCGGTTAAAAACCCATCCCATGACTTGCCATTTACAGACAATTGATGTTGCACTATAATTTTGATTAACCTGTGGTGGAAAAGACTTCTATCAGGGTTATTAAAAATTCTAATTGCCTGTGACATATTCTTCAAACTTTGCCATAAGTAAAATGGCAAATTGAGCTTACAACCCTGTATTTCCAGCAAGAGTCTTAAATGGTAATAGTGTAAATGGGAGAAACGTCCATCACAGGACACATACCTGACCAGAATTTCATAATAGGCTCTCCATTCGGGCTTCAAGAACTTGACAGGGACACCTATCTTCAGCTTAGTATCATCTGGCAATGGTAGCAACAGAGATAAACACCTCTTCTTATTAACCTTGCTACCCTTGAACCAGCATTCTCCATCTTATGGGAGCTGTGTCGCTTCTGCTATCTTATCTTCATTAATAACGAACTCAAAACCCCCTATCTGCACAACGTCGTTCTTTAGATTCATGGCAAACATTTTAGTTACTTCTGCATGATGGTCGTCGAAACTCTTAAATAATTGCCCCCACCCAATTTTCTCGAAACACAAGGCTACCTTCTCGTCTACCTCTATGAGCTCAGAACCAGAGATTTCAAAACGGTTCAATGGAGCCATAGTTTCCTCCATGCTCTCCTGGCTTCGAACTGGAATAAACGGAAAGTGAACAGGGAGGGAATAGGTACCCAAATGTATGACATGATGTGCAAACTTCACATGATTTGGATCTGACAAACATGAGATATCTGGTCTTGGTCATTTTAGCCGAGCCTTAGCAATGATGAGTGCTGCAACTTAACATTATATTATGATATATCCAGGTTTAACCACAACTTAGACACGACTAGTAGTGATATTTAACCAAATCGACGTACCATAGATCTTGTGATTGACAGATCATAATTTCAAACATTGATTACAGATAGCGATCATAATGAATTAGTACATCGAAGTGAACTGGAATGACTATCAACATTTAATCCTGTTAATACGATGCATTCATATATTTACAGCTGTCGGTTTATCATGAGGTGCAAGCCACATTTCTATGCCAACTCAATGATCCGAGTGACAAGTGTTATCATTTTGACATATGGCCCTTATACACTCTGTCACCTTAATAGTCTTCTCCAGTTTTAGCGTAAAAGGTGGTGACACTCAATGTGATATAGTGACGAAATCACATATTCTAATGTTAGCATGACAACTAGCGAAATGGCTTGATTTAATATTTATGATAAGTATATACATAACATTTTTCAAATCTATATTAAAAACTTTTCAAAACCTCGAATTTGATAGGATAAACGAAAACTATAATATATAAAAATCTCCCTATGATACTCATTTATTTACTAACTGCATATATACAATGTTTACAAAGTCATAGTAAGGCATTATGTATGTAATATGAACATTAGGTTTTAATAAGAGGTTTAATTGAATGAGTTACCTTTAGTTCTAAAAGTTTAGAACTCATAATACCCTACCCATATCCATCTCAGACTGTGTTTCATTGATTTCCCTTTGGCATATTATCATATATAATCATATACATTTATCTTAATGATTGAATTGATTATATAGGATCTAATGAAACTGGCTTATTAAACTGACAGCTGCTAACTTCCATGTTTTCACCAACTTCTAACATATTATTTTACTTTTCTCGAATTGAGAGTACCTTCAGAATCATAGATTCTGAAGGAACTCTATTATAATTTTTGAGTAAAATATAAAATAGAGCTGATCTCCCTTCATCATAATGGAATATGAAGGGGTTGTTGTTGGATGCCAACAGGTAGCTATCGGGCAAGTTTAGGTTTTCATGGATGACCTTGGAATTAATTTGACAGAGTATCCTAGACGTAGACTTACTTACAATGACTCTCTGAGAAGGGGAATAATTAACCGTGCACCATTCTGTGAATTCGGGAAAATGCAGGGTTTGCTTGACGGCAAAATAATATAAAAATGATTTACAAACATTTAGGACATCATTACCGTGTGAATTGTATTGCCACAACCTCTCTTTACTGACTGATACACTTTCGATGGACAGGAAAGGGTCACACACCCCTCTGTCCCTATCGACCAGATGGTCTTCTCTGTCATCCAAAATACGACTGAACCCTTGCAAATCTTTTCCTTGGTCCATAATTCAGTCGATAATGGTAAGTAGATGGATGAATAATGGGCGTTTGAGCCTTACCTGTTACTGTGGTTGTGTGTGTTCGAAATTGACTGTAGAGGTTGACGAGCACATAGGTCCTTTTCATTCATCCGGCGCCAATAAAATAATATTGGAGCAAGTCAACTTTGTTTATATAGAACCCCACTCCGGAGGCCCCCCTTCGGTGGTTTCCACCAAAACTCTTTTTCCTCCGGAATGCGCCACGATCAACCACATGTATAGTGGTTTCTATTCCACTACCACCCTTTACCTCCAACTACCACGTAACTTTCCACTTCGGATCCATCCACGATCGTCGATGTAATTCACCTTTATCTCCCAGCCGTCGAATCAAGTGACACGTACCCAATTCCGCCGGGCTCCTTTATTTTATCAAACGTGCAAGTTCTCAAGGCAGAGTTCACAAAGACCATAGATTTCATCCAGTTGGATCGGTGACCGTTGATCTCTATATTTCATCGAACACCCGCATGTACCTATCCTTCTCGCATCTTTATATAGCGGACACATTATAGGTCATCAATCTCCACTTTTCCGCTCTGCATCATTGGATCCCGTGACATTTCACTGCTTACTCGCCCTTTGTCTTACTCTTATACTATAAATTTTAACCAAAGTTTGACAAGTAACCATTATCTCCTCCCCACCATGGTCTCTTTGCTCCCCTGCTAAATAATGGTGTTAACAGTTGGCTCCATCTAGGGATGATATCCTCCCTGCGAGGTATCAAAGAACTCATAGACCAGGTGTCTGTTCTCACTCCTTCGTAATAACTTCCAAAAAACTTATCTTTTGTATTTTGTGGATATATTGTTTTTTCTTTTTAGAAAGGAATGGCACACTTCCTAAATCTTAGGGCCTTCACCATGGGCTTCAAATACATTCGGCCTACCATCCGTGTTGACTTAGCAAAAAAAATAGGTATTTACAGGCTATAATAAAAATCTTACCCTCCTCCTTAGGATAGGTAATGTTTCAGATACCTTCCATTGACAGAGTTACTTTCCAGAGGAACCCCATTCAGATATTCTAGTAGAAATGCGTTTTTTCCTCTGTATCCAACAACAACATAAGGACCTACCCACATATGATCAAATTTCCCATGTTTGTCTTCTTTAGGAGCATCCCATTTCAAGACCAAATCGTCAATCTAGAATTGTTCTTCTTTGATTCTTCTGTCAAAGGTATTTTTCATTTTTTCTTGGTGTAACTGCACCTTGTCATAAGCCTTACTCCTTCATTATTCCAGCTCAATAATCTGGTTTATCCTCCTTTGCATGTGATTTGGTTCTTCTTGCTGATCTTGGAAATATCTCATAACTGGAACACCTAACGATGTTGGAAAAATGACTTCAGTTCCGTACACCAGTTGGAATGGGGACATGTCAATCGCCCTCTTGGTACTAATCCTGTCATCCCATAGACCATACTTGGGCTTGGTATGCCAGGACCTTTTATTATCTTCCAACAGCTTCCTGATGATCCTTACTAAGCTCTTATTTGAAGATTCGGCTAACCCATTTCCCTGCGGATAATAGGCAGTTAAGTGATTGAGGCTTATATGATACTTGTGACAGAAATCAATCATTTTCTTGGATTTGAACGCAGCTGCATTGTCTGTTACTATTATTCTGGGGAATCCGATACGAGCCAATATATTTTCCTCAAGAAATTCCATGATTACAATTTCAGTGGCTCTTCGGGTGGGGATAGCTTCAATCCATTTTGTAAAATAATCTATAGCTGTCAAAATCCATTTGTGTTGTCCTGATGAATTGGGGTTTATTTCACCAATAAAATCCAAACCCCACTGCTGGAAAGGATCTTCTACTATTATCGGATTCAAAGGGAGAGGAAGCACTTTCCTCTTTCCATCGAAAATTTGGCATTGATGACACTTACTGGTTTCTTTATACACATCTGAAAATAATGTAGGCCAATAATAGCCTGCTCTTAGAATTTTGTTTGCAGTCACTTTCCAAGAATGATGTCCCCCACAATATCCCTTATGAAATTCTTTGACTGTATGCTGAGCTTCATTTTCCAAAAGATAGTTTAGCAACACTCCTCTGGGGTCTTTCCAATAAAGATATTGATTTATAATACAAAATTTGGCAGCTTTCAATTTTATGGATCGGGCCCTTGAATTACTCAATCCTTCTGGCGCTTGAAAATTTTGAAGGACATATACAATATTAGAATACCATGGAGACGCCACAAAATCAGCCATTACTTCCACTTTTGTATCTAACTGATTAGCTTGGTGAGATAAGGAATTAATTTGCAAAGCTTCACAATTTGAATTAGCCATCATTTTAGCTAATCCTTGTCCTTTAATCAACATGGTGGGATTTATTTCTATATCATACTCCAATAATGTAGCAATCCATTTTGCTCTTCAGCCTTCTGGATCTGGTTGTGTCGAGATTCCCTTTACTGCAACAGATGGAACATGTGCAACTATATTTGAATGTAGAATATATACTCCGAAATCCTTCAATTCTTTAATTAAAGCATATGCTTGTTTCTCCATGATGTCATATTTCAATTCTCCATCCCTCAACATTTTGCTAAAAAATGCTATGGGCTGTTCCAAATTCTCATCATTTTTCTGTAATAGAACTGCTGCTATAGTATATTCTGAAGCGTATGAAAATACTGAGAAATCTTTGGTAAAATATGGACTCACCAACACGGGGGCCTTTGATATTGCTTTCTTGATTTCCCAAAAATACTTTCTAGCTTCCGCATTCCATTTTATCTCATGACCCTTCTTCAACATATTTGTGATATTCATTAACTAGATCTCAGCAAAACTTGGCACAAACCTTCTCAAAAAATTTACCTGTCCCAAGAATGATTGTATCTCTTTTTTACTCCTGGGTTCACCTACTTTCAAAATTGCACTCACCCTTTCAGGATCAATTTTTATTCCACCTTTTGATATTATATGGCCCAACAACTTTCCTTCTTCCAATGCAAAATTGGACTTCTTTGGGTTCAACGATATACCAAACTTCCTACACTTCATGAAAACTTTCTCTAAATGATGTAGATGTTCTCTGTCATATTTTGAATAGACTGTGATATCATCCATGTAAATCACTACAAAATTCCCAATTTCCCCTACAAAAGCAATGTCCATAGCTCGCTGAAAAGTAGCTCTTGCATTCATTAAGCCAAAAGGAATCTTTGCATACATAAAAGTGCCCCAAGGTGTAGTAAAGGCATTTTTTTCTTGATCTTCAGGTAATACTTTGATCTGGTTATAACCAGAAAAACCGTCCAACATTGAAATTATTTCATCTCCAACCACTTTCTACAATATATGGTCCATCTTTGGTAAAGGATAATTATCCTTCATAGAGACTTTATTCAAGTTCTAGAAATCTATACACAGCCTGATTTCTCCGTTCTTTTTTCTAACAGGAACCAGGTTTGCAACCCACTTTGAAAATCTTAAAGTGACAATGATCTTGGCATCAAATAACTTTTTAATTTCCTTCTCAATAATAGGAAGCAACTTAGGGTTTATCCTTCTAAGTTTTTGCTTGAAAGGTTTCTCCCCAGGCTTTATAGGAATAGTATGATGTATGATAGATGTATCATACTCCTTAAGGTCTTCATAACTCCAAGCAAATACATCAGTGTATTTTTTCATTAATTTCACATAATCTTCCTTTTCTTTTTCAGGCTATTTCTTAGATAGTTTTATAATCTTAGGATTCTCTTCAGTGCCAATATTCCTATCTTCAACAGCATTCTCAACAGGATTTACTTTTGGATTTTTAGCAACATCATTCTGATCAAAAAGTTTTTCCAAAGGGATCAAACCTCTTGGTATGAAATTATTTTTTAATTGAATAATATCCTTACCTCCTAGGGTTCCCTTTAACCTTTCAGCACCATTCCCTTCTTCCTCAAGCTCTTCATCATCTTGAATACTCTCGTCATTGTCATTTTCGGTGTCAATAGGAGTATTCACAAATTCTCCTGAGAGTTCTAGGAACCTTCTGATCTGCATGTCATCTTTGAACACCTACCAATATTTAGAATTATCAGTAATAGATGGTCTATTCACAATTTCCACCTGGTATTCCCTTTGACCAGCAACAGGGGTTTCAAATTTTCCAGCAGCCACAGCTAAAGAATCAGCTACCAAATTTTCATGTCTGGGAATTACCTGAATTGTATGCTCTGTAAAGAAATTACCAAACATATCCCATACTTCATTCCTATAAGCTCTCATCCGAGGATGGTTGGTTTGATAGCTCTCATTTACTTGATTTATCACCAACTCTGAATCTCCTAAGACCCTTATTCTTTGAGGTCCCAAATCTTTCAAAGCATGAAATCCCAGTAATAGAGCTTCATATTCTGCCACATTATTTATGCATTCAAATGTTAACTTATATGATAAATATTTGAAATCCCGAATAGGAGAAATTATATACACACCGGCTCCAGCACCTATTTTTGCAGCAGATCCATCAAAGTACATAATACACTGGCCCTCTCTTTTTTGTTTCACTTCCAAAGCATCATGTTCCATCACTTCCTTTTCCTTGTTTTCCTCAGAATTTTTCTGCAATGCCTCTTCCAAATCATGTGGGATAGCATCATTAAAGAAAATGGAAGACCCCAAATCAGTATCAACAGCATATATGTGATGAATTTCAGGTTTATCTTGACTGCTTACTACATAAGGAGTTCTTTTTTCACTATATAATCTTCTGTTCCCATCTCGAACGGGAATTGTAGCATATGACATATCCATTTGTAAACTACCTTTCAACTTGGAAGTCCAAGATCTTGACAACAGTACCCCGAACTTAGGTGGAATATCCGCCATTACCACATCCATGACTATAGTTTTAGATGGAAATTTATTTAGGGTTACCACCATGTCTTTAATCAAACCAAGGTATTTTACTCGTTTAGAATCAAACAAGTACAAATCTTTATAAGGTCTTGTTACTTCCAATCCCAAACTCTCTACCACTCCTTTCGGCATCAGGTTATGTGAGGCTCCTGAGTCTAGCATAGCATTGTGGACCACCTTATCATGCACATTTAAACTCAAATAGAAAGGAGGGACTTCTTCACTTTCTAAATTTTCAACCTTTGACCCAAACGAAATAGTAGGATTATCATCGTTCAACTCTAAAATGTCAGATTGCCATTCCCCTTGACTTTTGACCATTTTTGTGATAGTATTTCTATATTCGGTGTTTCTCAACAACTCATTAAATGGAACAAAGATTTTTAGCTTTGAAAGTTCAGTTTTTAAATTAAAGCTAGAACCAATTATTTCCACATCGACTGGAGCCACCTGCTTAATTATTTTATCTCTTTGTACATCATTTTCAACTTCTTTATTTACAAAAGAATCTTTTTGTAGTTCTTTTCCCCTTTCTACATTCAAAGAACTAGTGGAAGGCTGATTTGGGTTTGCCTTCCCTTTATTTATGAGGACTTCCCTGTTTCTCAATCTGATTTTCCTCTGCACATCATCCATAGCATGTAAGTAACCCCTTTGATACTGCTCTGTCTCTTTTCCAAATTCTTCATCCCCTCCTTCTTGTTCAAACATGTTATGTTCTTCTTCAGTAAGATATATCTCTGAATCCTGCTCTCCAAAAAGATGAATCTCATTTTCAGCGGGATCTTCTTCATCAGCAACATAATTCTTAGGAAATGGTGGAGGGATTTGCTATTCCTCCTGATTTCTTGGATTTCTCAGGTCTCTCTATTGGTTTTGGGGAGGAACAGGAGGATTTGGTCTCCTGAAATTAGGATTCCTAATTTGAGGATCAGCTTGTTCTCTATTGAACCACCTATTATCCATAGTTAATCTGTCCATTAACTTTTCCATGGTTTTCAACATCATTTCAAATTTGACATCATTAGTAGAAGAAGAAGCAGAAGGAAAATTTTCTTTCTTTTTCCTCCTATCAATATCTCTATGTTTCATCTTTCCACTTGCCATCATATTTGCTTCTACTTCTAGAGCATCTGTAAACATGGCAGCAAGAGTTGCTGATTTTCTCTCTCTTAATGAGAATGAAAAATCATTATCAAAAGCTCCAGCATAGTGTAATTTGGCTGTGGCCGCAGAAGGTTTTATATCCTCCATAATGGAATTATAAACCCTCATGAACCTGCTAGAAAACTCATGGACAGATTCGAAACCTCCTTTTTTGAGACTGTTATACTGAGATAAGAGCTGCAAAGGGTTCTGTTTATCATCCCACCTATCTAGAAAAGCATTTTGGAAAGCCTGAAAATTCATTATAGACCCATTTGGAAAATCTTTAAACCATTTCTTTGCCTCACCTGACAAACTTTGGGCAAATAACCGCATTTTAACATCTGGATAATCAACTTCTTCTAAGTCAATGAAATCTTCGAACATGGCAACATGCTATTTTGCGGTTATGTCACCTTCTCCATCAAATAAAGAAATTCTTTGGGAATAATTCCGAGGAAGATCATGTAATAAAGCAGGAAAACACAAGGGAGCAAATCTGGCTGCCATTGGTCTAGGTGGATTCATAGGAACTGAAGAGCTTTGAGTATTTTGAGAGGTAAATGTTTCAACTTTCGTGGTTTGTTGTAAATCTCTCCAAAGAGAATCCAACAAATAAGATTCTAACCTACAAGGATTAAACTCAGTATTCTTAAGGTCAGACTCAGGCTTAGTTCTCAACAAACTTTTTCCAGCATTAACTTCCCATTCTGGATCAATATGAGAATCTTGAGATGATGATGCACCAAACAAAGGAAAACCTAACTTTTCTTTATTTTTTCTTTTAAATAGATTTTCTAGGTCTTCAAAAAATTTCAAGACTTCGGTATCAGAGTTACCTCGCGTGTGTCTTCTTGAATCCAGAATGACTCCTTAAGTTCTGAAAAAGTTTTACAATGGAGTCGTTAAGGCAAATATACAACCTCTTCCACCAATAAAAATTCCTGTTTGTGCCCCACAAAAATCTTTCTTCAAACTCTGTCATTCTCCAAGGGAAGATATACACTTTTGATCCCCGGCAATGGTGCCAATTTGTTAGCACTCACAATGTACCCAGGTTGTAAAGGTAAATCCCAAAGGTAACAACAAAACCACTTTAGAAAGAAACTGGTTTTTCTTCCAGAGAGGGATCTCTCAATACAGATTTAACAAGACCAGATATAAACTAATACTCAAATATTTGTATAGGTGATTGAAACAACACATAACCATTGGGAAATGGGGTCGCATACATGCAAAGATATCAAAAATAAATATACATGAGCTTTATCAAAGGCAAGATAACCATTTCATCACAATCATTCATTTAGTTCAGGTGAAACAGAAGAGACAATGAACATCCCATTAATACAGAGCATCAAATATGAGTTCTATATTAACTTTAGAAGAAGAATGTATAAAATATCTGAAACGATGATCAAAGCATAAACATTATGAATTATAATCATTCAACACTGTGTTTCAGATATGAAGAAAAACAGAATGAAGTGTTACACTGGAAAATACAATCACATAAGGAAAGAAATATGGACTGCAATGTAAATGACACAGGAATCTCTGATAACTCTTATGCATTTGCTTTGTTATTCAAAAATATATGTCTGCAAAATAATTCAACAACAAGATGGGTTCCAACCACCATCACATAAAAATAGATGCACTTATATACATAAAATGATTTATCTTCCAAGAATATATATAACTGAATAACTGCTTAATCAAAGTCTTGTAACTATATTCCTAATTCCTAGGAATAAACTATAGCTTCTATCCTAACATATCATTAAGTTAAAATCAACTTGACAAAATGTCCTCATCCAAGCAGCTCCTTAGCACGCCACACCTGTCTTCATGAGTGAAGGATGTACTTCATTTTCCCGAATCTCTCTATGGCTCTCCATTTCTCTGCGCTCGGAATATCATATTCGATCATCTCCTGAATTGACACTTCTAGCTCCATGTAGGCTTCATATGATACTTTAGGAAATCCTCCCCTGATAATTAGAAACTTTTGTAATATTTCAAAGTCCTCCGTCAGCTTATCCACTATAACTTTCCCTGTCAAACCTTTTCCAGATCATCAAATTTGGAATGTTCCATGCGGCTTTGAACTAACAGGTCGTGATATTGTTCTTGAGAAAACATTCGACCCTCCTCGTCCCAAAAGGAAGGCAGGCCGTGCTCAAATAGCTCTTTGAAAGCCTGCTTGAAATTATTAACCTGTGAGATCATTTCATCAATTTTGTCCTGGACCGTTTTCATTAACTGATGCTTATGGATAAACGTTTTATCCCATAGCACCATTGTTATTCTGTCCTCTACTCCTATATCATGCAAATTTTGATATGTTAATGAATTTAAAAAATTCAACACGTTTTGGGCTGTGGCAAGAGGTTTCCTCTCCATATTTTCATTTACTAACTTCAGTCTTTGATTGGCCAAGTTGATCAATATGATTTCATCATCAATGAAGTTTAAATAGTGCCTGAATTTAGTAATTTCTACAGATAAGGTGTCCCAAATTATGTGCTTTGCCCCCTAAAGAGGACCCTTTCCGATGTTTCTTTCCTTTAATTCATTAAATTTCTTTTGTAGCTGATTTCTATCTTGCAATATTTTATTTTTATTCTCACTTACTTTGGCTAACTCGGACTTGATCTTTTCATTTTCCACCTTTAACTCTTTTATTTCTTCATCCTTTAGGCTGACCTCAGACATAGGTACTAACAAGTCATCTGCAGAAAAGTCATTTAATGGTTTCTCAATATTTACAATAGACAGGTCCTCATCAGTGGGAGTCTAACTCATTAATTCCTCCATGATCTCTTTTTCATCATTTTGGTCCTTTTTCAGCAGGGAGATTTGTGATATCATCTCACTCCCTTCAGTTTCCCATTTGTCTTTTTCCTCTTGTAATTTGACAGCTCTTCCTTTATGTTCCATCATCTCCTGGTGGATCTGGTCCTTCTCTTCTTGCAGTGATAATAATTTGGATGATTGAACATGCTCTGTGGTTGGTATCTTGAACTTTTTCTTCAAAACTTGGAGGGCGTTGTCCTTTTCTTCCAGCATTCTTCTGATTGCTTGGGTGTTATCTCTTTCTTTTCCTGAACTCATAATATCGGCTTGTAGCTTTTTAATTTGAGTGGCATTGGCCTTATTTTCAATTTTTTCATGTTTTAACTGAACCTCTAACTTATCTACCAAAATTTGTAGTTTATTGATTCTCATCATAGCTTGCAATAGATCTGAATAAATAATGTCACTTGTTTGGTTGTGTAGCTGTATCTTGTTGGGCACACTAATCTTGTCCAACCTTACTTCCATCTCTGACATCTTTTTATCATTTACCATTTCCAATTTGAAGGTATTTCTTTCTACATCCCTGGTAGAAACTAAAGAAGTTTTTGGATTATTTATACTCCTCACCCTCGGGAGTAAATTCCTTGTCTCCTCCAAGGACTGTTTTCTTTTCTCCATATAACTGGCCATGAGTTCCTCTTTGGACTTGAAAATTGGGCTTGATTCTGAACTATCTACACCTTTAAAACAAAACTGATTTATTTGTACTGACTTTGTTGGAACTAAAGCAACTTTCTTCAAATCCTCTAAAATCTCTTCACTTAAAACTCCACCAACTTGAAACAATTTTTCCTTTTTGTGTGACCCATCTTCATCCACTTCCATGCTTTCAATTTCAGACAGACTCCTCTTAATCAAAACATTAGGACCCTCTGTCACTTGAGATACTGTAACTGGTATAACACTTTCACTTTCATCAGATCTTGGAATTTCTGTAAAATGAGACAAATTGGCTGTCTCGCTCAGGCCTTCAATAACTTGGTGGTCAAATGGCTTGTTTTTGTTTGCCTGCTTCCTCAGGGAAATTACATGATGGGGATAATAATTTACCTTTGGCTCTTTCTAAAATTCCATGCTTCCCAACAATTTTTCAATAAATACCAGGGCACCTTTATTTTTGAAAATAAAAGAACCAACTTTGAGGGGGAATTTGATATTTGAAGGTTTCTTAAAGGCCCCAAAATGTTCTTCCTCTGAATGCAATATTTTCCTCATAAACTCTAATGCAAAAAATTTGGGAGTGAGGAAAGCAGGTAACTTATATGGTTCCCCAATAAATCCATATATCCTCAAAACAGTAGAATATTTATATAGGAACCAGTCTCCTACTCGATCCTCGGGTGAGGACTGCATCATACATTTCATCTCTTCTAACACCTGGGGTAACACTTCATCAAACAACATTTTGTAAATTTCTGACATGATTGAATTAGCAAATTCGAACATGTTGATTTGCTTGGGAAAATCTGAGGAGAAGATGGTACTTAAAAACTGTAACTCGGTGACGTTTGAACACAGCAACATGTTCAACAAATAAGTTTGAAATTTGAAGAATCTGACCTTTGGGAATTCACTCAATTGAAGATGTATCACTTCTGCGAAGTATTCATCTAGACTGAATACAGGAACTGACGAAGACTCAGAACTTAATGAACTTATTTTTAATAGAAAACCCAGGATGACTTCATCTACGTGACAATCATCATCAAGACCCAAGATTTGACAGACTAAGGACACCACTAACTGAACTTCATCTTTGAAAATACGAACATTGTATGGCAAGAAAAGACCATCTAACGACTGACCATCCTTCAAGATTTTGGACAAGAATTTGCAACGAACTTTAGTTCCTCAATTTTTGTATAATTCAGTAAGATGGACTCATTTACACGTTCTCGACTGTCAGGGTAGCTATCAGGAAAGTTTAGGTTTTCATGGATGACCTTGGCATTAATTTGACAGAGTATCCTAGACGTAGACTTACTTACAATGACTCTATGAGAAGGGTAATAATTAACCGCGCACCATTCTGCGAATTCAAGAAAATGAAGGGTTTGCTCGACGGCAAAATAATATAAAAACGATTTACAAACATTTAGGACATCATTACCCTATGAATTGTATTGCCACAACCTCTCTTTACTGAATGATACACTTCCGATGGATAGGAAAGGGTCACACACCCCTCTGTCCCTATCGACCAGATGGTCCTCTCTGTCATCCAAAATACGACCGAACCCTTGCAAATATTTTCCTTGGTCCATAATTCAGTCAATAATGGTAATTATATGGATGAATTATGGGCGTTTGAGGCTTACCTGTTATTGTGGTTGTGTGTTCGAAATTGACTGTAGAGGTTAACGAGCACACAGGTCCTTTTCATTCGTTCGGCGCCAATAAAATAATCTTAGAGCAAGTCAAATTTGTTTATATAGGACCCCACTCCGGAGGCCCCCCTTCGGCGGTTTCCACCAAACCACTTTTGCCTCCGGAATGCACCACGATCGACCACATGTACAGTGGTTTCTATTCCGCTACCACCCTTTACCTCCAACTACTGTGTAACTTTTCACTTTGGATCCATCCACGATCGTCGATGTAATTCACCTTTATCTCCCAGCCGTCGGATCAAGTGACACGTACCCAATTCCGCCAGGCTCCTTTATTTTATCAAATGTGCAAGTTCTCAAGGTGGATTTCACAAAGACCGTAGATTTCATCCAGTTGGATCGGCAACTATTGATCTCTATATTTCATCGAACACCCGCATGTACCTATAATTCTCGCATCTTTATATAGTGGACGCATTATAGGCCGTCGATCTCCACTTTTCTGCTCTGCATCGTTGGATCCCATGACATTTCACCGCTTACTCGCCCTTTGTCTTACTCTTATACTATAAATTTTAACCAAAGTTTGACAAGTAACCATTATCTCCTCCCCACCATGGTCTCTTTGCTCCCCTTCTAAGTAATGGTGTTAACAATACGTGACCTCACCTGTTCCCCTAAAACAATGTTGTTTCCTCATTTTTGTGGTTTTTTCTACTGTTGTGGGCTGTTTGGTAGGTCTTTTGGGGTCCTCTACAGGTGCATGAATCCATGGAGTTAGTTTAATACATTTTGGTTGTTCTTTATCTATGTGTTAAGTCTTTTTATGGCATTAGGGTTTGCTCTTTGCTCATCCTCCCAGCCCCTTTGCATGGCATGATTTTTGGCTTATGTTTTTGGTTAGCCTCTATTATTGATGTTTGTCTGAAATTAGAAGCTTATTGGTCTTTGTTTCCCTCTTATTTTTTTGGTTAAATTCACCATGCCAAAATATTTGACTTGTCTCTTATGCAATATTTCCTTCCAAGTAGGGTTTATACCGACTTTAGGGTATTCTGGAGTCTATTTGGTGGTTGTATAGCAAAGTTCCTTTTGCTTTGCTCTTGTTACCTCCATACTTTTGTTTGTAGGTACTTTTTTCTTTTCATTTATAAAATAAAAATAAAAATAACATATAGTTGTTTAATATGCATGTAGATTAGGGTTTTTTCTTTAATGCACTGCATATCATTATTTTTGAAAAAATAAAAAGAAATTGTTCTTTTGTGGATTTCAAGTTTCTATTTGAGAAAGAAAGAGAATAGTTTTTTATTTTTATTTTTTCATTTCATTTCTCTTTGCCTAGTCATTTTGTTTCAACTTTGAGTCAAAAAACCACATAAGTTTCATGCCATTTACCCTCTGACTAAAAACAGCCTTTTAAAATGAATGATATAATTTAAAAATTATTAGTAAGTTTTATTTTATAGGCTCATACACCAACTAGCTTGGGCTATACTTGTGGATTTGGGAGTTTTAACTCTCCACAAGTATAAAATTTCAGACGTAGTTGGCCAATCAAAAGGTAAACCCTTTTCTATGTTGATTGTATCTGGGAAGCTCCTCTCAAACAGGAGTTAAGCACGAGCCGGCGTGGAAGCTTGGAATGAGGAGATAACCCTTTGATTCCTTGTCAAAGTGTAGACCAAGGTTTTTGTGCATCTGGGGATTCTATCTTAGACAGGGTTTCGGGCCTTGCTACCCTGCCCATGTGTAGGAACCAGGGTTGCGACTGTCCCACCAGACTGTCAATATATAATTTGAGGTAGCCTTTAGTCTCTTTGACATCTAGGGTTCATACACAGGTACACCAAAAGGCTATTTCTGGTTAACCTTGGACGAGCTTGGAAAGTAGCCCCAATAGAAGGTGTGGGAGGGTGGTGGGTGATTCCTCTGCTTGTGCCTAAGAACATCTACAGGGACACCAAGTAATTATGTTATCACTCCAGGAAACTCCTCTAGGTTGCAGCTCGAGGATGCCTGGTAACTTAAATGTTTTTATGGTTTTCTAAGTGGATCAAGTTAGGTGACCTATAAACTTCACACTCTCAAGACATGCATGAAACTCAATCAAGGATAAGGCTTCTAATTACCACTATTTAGAGGTTGACAATATGGTGCAGAGATGGAGAACTAATCATGCTGGCAGATTCATATATAAAACAGATACATATAAATGGCTAATCATGACAAGGAAAGCACTTATAATTCAACTCAATCAATATACCAATAGGATGATAGCTATCATACATTAATCAAACTAAATCAAACCTCAATAACATATTCAAACATAAGCATAGAATAGACAGAAAATGGAAGCTAAACATATGATAACAAAAAATCTTAAATTAGGTCATGAGCAAAATGAGAAGCTTAACAATAGTATTGGTCTACAAGTCCCCAAAGTCGAACCCTTTCAATAAAATAAGTCTTAAGCTTTATAGCCTTTACAAAAATACTCAGATCCTAAAAACTTGGATCTGATTTAACAAAAATAAACAAAATAATTGTTTTTTTGCAAATTTAGGTTAAAAAACCCTAATTAACTACTAGTCTAACTAAGTGTAGAATTTGTTCACTATATGAACCTTTTGATAACTAAAGTAACTACTAGAAATCACTTCCACTGGTCCTCTCCTAGTTAAGTCACTATTTCACTTTGATAGCTAAGTGTTGGTGGCCTTTTCTCCATTTATGTCATAGCAAAACTGAAGCATACCTTCCATGATTTTTTCTTCAGCATCTTTTATGTTTATACTTTGTCCCTGAGCCATCCATTCACCCAAAACTGGTCCTGCATGTCAAAACTTAATATTATGCCCCTGTTTTCCTTTGGTTTTTAAGAGGCTAAAATATCGGAACCGTTAGCTGCCAAAAGCGGGGCTTTCAGTGGCTAATGAACTGCCTCAGCGTCCGCCTAAGCCACCGAAAGCCCTGTTCTTCAAAAATCCTTAGGCCACCTCCAAAACTATTCTGTCAAGTTTGTATGCTTGTCTTTCTCATTCAACAAGCTCTTTGTTAGGAAGGTTAACATCGGCCTGGCTAGATTTTGGAGGCTGAAGACTTACTGCAGCTTCAGCTAGGGTTTCCAACGTTAGGTGGGTGCTAGGGTTTTTCTTGGCCTCCTTTAGCTGCAGTCTCTAAATCCTAATCATGCTATACAATCTTGTGTTGTATTTCAGGTACCTTTTATTCAGTCTCTTTAGGAAAATATACCTTTCTCTCTACTCTAGGTAAGACTTATGCAGTAGCTTGTTCCTACTGGTCAACTCTGCATTATTTTTCTTTATCTCCCTTTCCAAAATCTCCATCGCATACACTTTCCTCAGAAATTGATTTATATTTTGAGTTTTGGGCTTGTTGGAGGAAGCCTTCTTTGCTGGTTCCTCCTACTCTTTTGGTGTAGGGGATGGTAGTTCTTCAGTCACTACTACAACCTGGAAAACTAGGTCTACTTCTTCCTCTTGTTCCTCTTCTAAGTCTGAGTATGGCAGGTTCAAGATGTTCTCACTATTTGTTGTAACTTCTTGGACCTTTTCACTAAAATCCAAGTTTCTTTTGACCTTCTTGGCTTTGGATAAGGAAGGAGGTTGTTCTACTGCTGCTGGGGATATAGCCCTTTTCTTCCCTTTCCCACTTCTTCGTGTGCTATACTTTTTAGTTGGAGACTTCCCTTTTTCTTATAACTGAAGGCCTGTTTCAAATCCATTCCAAAACAAGAAATAAGGCCATGCCATATTCCTCCTCTTTAGCAATTCTTGGACCAGAAGTTTGATAAGGGCATGATGAGATAGTCTGCCAGCAATCTTGGTTGGCTGAGCCTTCACCCGGTGTGCCATTTTTCCCAAACTCCTATGTAAGTAAAAGGGAAAATTCAGTGGGCTTTTACCTATGAAGTGGTTCATAAATTTAAAATGGTAAACCATAGCTCTGTTATATCTCCCTTCACATGTTATGTATACCACAATGGCCTTCAGCAGTTGCTGCCACATCTCTTCTAGCCAGGAGGCTGGTACACTCTTCTTCCACACAACCCCTCTATCTTTAGGCTTTAGATAAGATCTGAACTCCACATATTTCGGTATGGTAGTCTTAAACCACTTCTCTCCTGTGCTAGGGAGTTCAGTCACTTCAGTAATTAGGGTTTCATCTATGTGGAATTCCTCTTTTCCTATGACTGCCTTGGAGCCATCAAATGAGAGAGCAAATGCCTCAGCCACCTGCTGATGTGAACCTTGTATCTTCTCACAAAATCTATAGCAGCCAATATCCCAGAAAAATTTACAGACCTCTGGATGTGCCTCCAAATAGCTGATATCTCCCAACTCCTTCCTGAGAGCAAGTCCTCCCTTCTTCATCTTGCTGAATGCCACTCCTGGGTACCTGCAAAAATAACTTTAAGTTATGTATGACACTGTTTTAGCAGGCTGCTTCTCAGAGATGGATTTCTAGTGGAGAGAAAGGCCAAAGTAGAGGGTAGGGTGTACTGAATATTTGGCACTGATTATGAGGTTTTTATCCTTCATGATTGAGGCTGAGGTGAGAGAGTGATGTATTTAGTTGATCTTTTCGAGACTCCTTGCCTAACAATGATGTCAAAATCAGTCTGGATATTCATTGGGATTTTCTATAGCTCTATGGACAGGTGGAGGGAGAAGGAGGCTTTCAAATTTACATCAGTCCTTATCAGTCTCAGTAATGACCTCCTTACTCATTCCCTCATGTAGTTATGCAGACTCTCGTCCTTTCGGTGATTTATCACACCTTTTATTGATCGTTATCTTGCTGACGATGTTTTATTTGACTGATTTCTAATCGTTTCTCTCTTTTTCCTTTTCGTTCGTTAACAGTCTTCGGGAATTTTTTTGCAAGCCACCAAAAAGATGGCTTTTGGTGGCTAATGAAATGATAATCCTTTCACCCAAGCCATCAAAACCGTTTTCCTAGTGTCGCAGTGAAACCCAACTTTCGGAAAATAGTGGCCTCGCTGAATATTCCTTTTAACCATCAAAAACCCGTCCTTTCAGTGGCTAGTGAAATGTAATAGCTTTCTCCTAAGCCACCGAAAGCACTTTTTTTCCAATGCCTTTTTTCCTGCTTTCGGTGGTTAACGCCCTTCTTGAACTATTTACTAAGCTGCTGAAAGCATTACTTTTCATTGGATAATGAGGTGTCTAAAGTATCACCTAAGCCACCGAAAGCGCCTTTACCAATGTCACTTTTTATCCTCTTTCAGTGGTTAACCCCCTTCTTGTACTGTTTACTAAGCTGCCGAAAGAAACACTTTTCAGTGGCTAATGAGTCATTTGAAGTCTCGCCTAAGCCATCGAAAGTGTTTTTACCATTTACTCGCTCGGGCTCGCTTTCGGTGGTTTACCTTTCCACCTTTTGGCGGATAGTGGCCTCACCGGATATTCCTTTTAACTGCCGAAAACCCGTCCTTTCAGTGGCTAATGAAACATAAGAGCTTTTTCCTAAGCCACCAAAAGTGCTTTTTTCCCAACGCATTTTTGCTTGCTTTCTACGGTTAACGCCCTTATTGAACTGTTTACTAAGCTGCCGAAAGCATTACTTTTTGGTGGCTAATGAGATGTATAAAGTCTCGCCTAAGCCACCAAAAGATCCTTTACCAATGTTGCTTTTTGTCTACTTTTAGCAGTTAACCCCCTTCTTGGACTATTTACTAAGCTGTCAAAAGCGACACTTTTCAGTGGATAATGAGTCATTTGAAGTCTCGCCTAAGCCACCGAAAGTGTTTTTACCATTTACTCGCTCGTGCTTGCTTTCAGTGGTTTACCTTTATCCTGTGTTAAACTGTTAGCTTCTGAAACAAATCCTTTCAGTAGCTAATGAGCTATTAAGAACGCCGCCTAAGGCACCGAAAGCTAACACTTCCAATTTTTTCAACCATAGCACAAACAAAGACCTTCAATTTGTTATTCATCTTTAAATATTTCATTACATGACTTAATTCTTCATACCATCAAACTAAATTTATTTTGGGAGATAACATCTGGCTCCTACTTGGGGATGGGAACCTCCCTGTGAGGTCCCAAGAACCCTAGACCAAAATGCCTTTCGCTAAAGACAATTAAAAACTTAACACTATCATTTACTATTCCATTGGGCATGGAGTTTATTCTATAAGCAAAAACAACCTACTAACTACTAATTTACAATAACAAGGCCTCAGAGCCTCAAATAAAGTAAAGTTTCAGAAAACGCCCATTCACTGGGCCATCAAACACATCTTCCCCTTCCAGATTCTCCAATTTGAAGGTGTTATTCTTCTATACCTGAGCTATCACAAAAGGGCCAACCCACAAAGAGTTAAACTTTCCATGTTTTCTCTTGTCCTATCTGACAACATCCCACTTGAGGACCCAATCTCCAACCTAAAAGTTGTCTACTTTTGCTCTTTTGTCAAACATGACCTTTATCCTCTGTTGATGGGCTTCTGATTTTCCTATCACTTGTTCCCTAACTTGCTGCAACTCCACCAAATCCATCATCCTCCTCGCCATATCATTTGGTTCATCTTCATCTTCTTGATAGAATTTTTCCACTGGAAGAATGAGTTGAATAGGAAAAATGGCCTTAGTACCATAAACTAATTTGAATGGAGAAGTCCTGATAGATCTTTCGTTTGCTACCCTATTAGCCCATAAATAAAACTTAAGCTTAGAATCCCAACTTTTATGATTTGTCTCCAATAGTTTTATGATGATCCTGACTAGGATTTTGTTGGATGACTCAGCCAGGCCAATTCCTTAAGGATAATAGGATGTGGAATGCACTGGCTGAATGCCCATTGACTCACACATTTTCACCAATGCCCCAGCTTTGAAAGCTGGTTCATTATCAGTCACTAACCTTACTAGGCAGCCAAACCTGCTGAATATATTCTCATATAAAAACTTTATGATGACCTCATGAGTGGCATTCCTGGTGGGTACTACCTCTATCCACTTGGTAAAGTAGTTTGTGGCTACTAGGATCCATTTATGCTGCCCACTAGAAGATGGATTTTTTTCACCTATGAAATCCAGACCCCATTGTTGGAAAGGACCATTCACTACAATAGGCCTAATGGGAAAGGATTTGAGTTGCTACTTCCCTATAAATCTTTGGCACTGGTCACGGGCCCTTACAAAGGTGCATACATCATGAAAAAGAACTGGCCAATAGTACCCTGCCCTCAGGATATTATGGGCTATGGTCTTCCAATAATGATGGCCCCCACATGTGCTAGAATGAAAATGATGCATGACCTAATCTTATTCGTCTTTATCTAGACATCTCAACAAAGCCCTAGATAGATCTTTCTGCTATAGTAGTTTATCAACTATGCAGATTTTAACAGATTTTAATTTAAGAGATCGTGCTTGATTAGGAGTGAGACCATGAGGAACTTCTAATTTCTACAGAAAATGAATAATACCTGAGTACCACTCACATGAAGATAGGTTTTCAACCACTGGTTGAATGCCATTCTGATCATGAACTCCCTCTGCTGCTACTACAGTTTGCAATTTTGTTGAATTGACACAAGTGAAGTTTATCCCCATTAGTTCATAGTTTTCTTTAGCCATGAGTTTGTCCATACCTAGTCCTTTTACTAGATTAGTGGGATTCACCTCTATATCAAACTCAATGAGCTTGGCAATCCACTTAGCTCTCTTTCCATCAATGTCAGGTTGAGTCAAAACATCCTTCACAACAGCTGAAGGGACATATGCAAGAAATTTTGCATGGAGAATGTAAATTCCGAAGGTCTTCAACGACTTGATGAGAGCATAAGCTTGTTTCTAAATTGGATCATACTTCAACTCAGCATCTCTCATGGTTTTGCTAAAGAATGCAATTGGATGATCGAGACCCTCATCATCTTTTTATAACAGATAGCTTCCACAGTGTCATATGATGCAAAGGAGAAAATATAAAAACTCTCGGTATAGTCCAGACTAATCGGGGTTGGGGCCTCCATGATATCCTTCTTGATGTCTTTGAAATAGCTTCTTTCCTGGTCAGTCCATTTTATTTCTGCATCCTTTTTCATCATGGTTGTTATGTGCTTTACCAGCTCAAAGAAATTAGGGATGAACCTCGTGACAAAGTTTATCTTACCCAAAAAGGATTGAATATCCCTTTTTGACCTCGGTATGGACAGCTTCTAGATTGCTTCCACTCTTACTGGATCAATCTTTACACCTTCAGTTGAGACTATGTGACCTAGAAGTTTCCCCTCACTGAGTGCAAACTGGGACTTCTTAGGGTTAAGTGATATTCCAAACCTCCTGCACTTTAGAAATTCCCTCCTCAAATGCTACAAATGGTCATGATGGTTGTGAGAGTAAACAGTTAGGTCATCCAATTATATAAGCACAAATTTATCTTTCAACCCTACAAAAGCTAGGTCCATGGCTCTCTGAAAAGTAGGCCCAGCATTCATCAGCCCAAATGGCATTTTAGCATACATGAAAGTGCCCCAGGGGGTGGTAAAAGCAATCTTCTCTTGGTCATCAGGGTGAACAGCAACTTGGTTGTATCCAGAGAAGCCATCCAGGAATGACATGACACTAGCCCCTGAGACTTTTTGCAACGGGTGTTCCATCTTGGGCAGTGGATAGTTGTCTTTTTTGGAACATTTGTTCAAGTTTTTAAAATCCACTCACAACCTAATTTCCCCATTCTTCTTCCTTACCACCACTAGGTTTGCAATCCACTTGGAATACCTGAGGGGGATTATGATTTTGGATTTGTGGATCTTATGGATTTATTTTTCAATTATAGGTAGTAGGAGAGGACTGATGGATCTCAGCTTCTGCTTGAAAGGGATGGTGTCCTTCTCCAAAGGAATCCTATGCTGGATGATATTGGTGTCATAGATTTTCAAGTCAGTGTACTCCCAGGAAAAGATATTAGCAAATTATTTTATGAGGATGCAAAATTTGAACCTCTGATCAGCAGTCAACTCAGTGGAAATATTTATCAGTTTTGGATGGCTTTGGATACCTATGTGCTCTTGGACAGTAGGGACTTGCTGCTTTTTGGCAGGCTTGAAAGGGATTCCATTATGATTAAAAAGTTATTCCAGAGGCACTAGACCCCGATGTATATAATTGCTAGGTAATTGGACAATGTTCTGATCAGCCACTTTATCTTTCAACTTGAGCTATTGGGATTCCTCCATGTTTAGGTTTTCCTAATCTATATGTATATCAGAGAGTTCATCTACTAGCTGAAGGAATTTACTACACTCATCATCATTCTCAAACACCTTCCCAAATTTGACATTATCTGGAAGGGAAGGTCTGTACTTAACCTGAACATCATAGCTGAGCTTAGGAGGTAAAGGAGGAATAAACAAACTTGCTGAGATAGCTAGGGAATCAGCCAAGTGATTCAAAGCCCTAGGTATATATGACAGTTCAAAAAACATAAAGGAGTCTCTGATTTTTTATACCTTGTCCCTATAGGCCTTCAGTCTAACATGTTTTGCTTGAAAAGTGTTGTTGACCTACTGTATAATAAGGTCTGCAAACCCAAAGATTCTCATGCACATGATTCCCATCTCTTTGGCAGCTTTAAATCGTAGCAGCAAGGCTTCATATTCTGCTATATTGTTAGTGGTTTTAAAGTCAAACTTATAAGATAGATGAATATTTTATTTGGATGGAGTGATCAATAATACACCTGCACCTGCTGAGCTTTGAGTGCTAGCCCCATCAAAATACATTTTCCAGACTGTTGTGGTCACTTCTTTGGGCTACTGACAGGTGGGCTTGGTAAGCTAGACTAGTGTTTGCTGAGAATCATCTATTTGTAGAATGCATGATCCAAAATCAGTGTCTACTGCATAGATGGGGTGGTTCACTGAATTCCTTTCATTGCTTATGATGTAGGCAAGTTGATTTTCTCTATAAAGCATCTTGGTCTCCCCTCCAAACATGGGGATTTTGGCATATGTAAGGTCTATCTGAACGGTGCCATCTAGTCTTTTACTCCATGATCGAGACAGTAAGAGACCAAATTTGGGAGGGATATCAGCCACTACAATGTCCATCATGATGATTTTTGAAGGTAGCTGAGATAGGTTTAAAATAAGGTCTTTGATGAGGCCCAGGAACTTGACCTTTCTAGAGTTAAAGGAAAACATAGCATGGTAGTGCTTTGTAATGCTGAGACCAAGCTCATCCATCACATCTTTTGGCATTAGGTTATGGGAAGCTCCTGAGTCTAGCAGACAGTTATGAAGGACTTTATCATGGATATTCAAGTATATGTAGAAAGGTGGGCATGAATCTGTAGAAATTCAGGCCTGCAGTAGATTAATTTCACCCACAACAATTAACAATTGATCATGTAAAATTATCAACAATGGAGATTGAATATGGAGCTGTAACACAAAATTATATTAACTGAGTGTACAATAGCCAACCCTGTAATAACATAGGCTGCTGAATATATATAATACATGAGCAAATCGAATGCATAAGGAAGCATCCAAATCTAGCATAAAGCAGGCTTATCCAAAATAGGCAAATCCCCCATAGGTGTAAAAAGCTGATCCCAAATCTATCAAGGACCCCACGAATTAGCAAGGGCGCATGGGCAAGCTAAAGAGTGGTCAAATGGAAGCTCATACATGCTTTTGCATGGAGGAAAGAGTGGAGGAGGAAGAGGCAACAAAGCTGATTCACCTCACCTAGTCTTGCTTTCCTATGTGCCTTAAAACACTGAAAAAGCAGGCAATAAAGCAGAAAAAGCAGAAGGGCACCTAGGAGGCCAGGAATAAAGGAGATTTGATTCCCAAGGCTTTCCCAAGCGCTCCATGAGTCAATAATGGCAAGTTTGACCTCTATGGATAGGCAATTAGCAACTTGCACATGGTGGGACTCATGGACTAGGCAAATAAGACAAAATAAATGAAATAATGTCTAAGTGGGTAAATACTATGGGTTGATTATTATAACACCCCCCCTTAAGCCTGACTTTATGAGTAATAAATAAAAAATATAGGGCCTAGCAACAAGTCTTAGTCACCCTTTACATACTGCAATGTTCATACAACCAAGGAAAGAGGCAAAACCAACTTGGGAAAATCCTCCCTTAAACATGGACTGTAAAACAAAA
>LPNX010767890.1:85207-137336 GCA_001517045.1 Pseudotsuga menziesii
TCCAAAATAGGCAAATCGCCCATAGGTGTAAAAAGCTGATCCCAAATCTATCAAGGACCCCACAAATTAGCAAGGGCACATGGGCAAGCTAAAGAGTGGTCAAATGGAAGCTCATACATGCTTTTGCATGGAGGAAAGAGTGGAGGAGGAAGAGGCAACAAAGCTGATTCACCTCACCTAGTCTTGCTTTCCTATGTGCCTTAAAACACTGAAAAAGCAGAAGGGCGCCTAGGAGGCTAGGAATAAAGTAGATTTGATTCCCAAGGCTTTCCCAAGTGCTCCATGAGTCAATAATGGCAAGTTTGACCTCTATGGATAGGCAATTAGAAACTTGCACATGGTGGGACTCATGGACTAGGCAAATAAGACAAAATAAATGAAATAATGTCTAAGTGGGTAAATACAATGGGTTGATTATTCTAACAGAATCCTTTAGGTGTTCGATCATGGGGCCTAGGGTTACAATAGGTTTGTCATCTTGCAGATTTACAAATTCAGTATCAATATGTACCTTTGGCTGAAGAGAATTTAGTATGGAAGATTTGAATGCATCATTTTTCATTAGCTCAATTAGTGGGAAAGGGATCTTCAATTTCTGAATCTCTAACTCAAGGTTGAAAGAATAATGCAGTCTATCAAGAAATATTACCTCATGTACTGGAGCTTTGAGTTGGACATGGTCAGGGCTTGATGAAGGTGTTGTTTTTTGCAATGGTTTGGAAATGACAACCATTTTCTTTGGTAAAACAGTATCCTTTTTAGCTGGTGCAGCAGCAGGCTTTTTGACAGGAACAAGATTCTTCTTAATAGGAGCGACCAGCTTGGACCTCGGATTATACCCCCCTTGACCATCTACTTGATATACTGCTTCTTCACTAGTCTGCTCATCAATTAGGGCTTCCTCATATTCTGCCTATGTCAAAAAAGAATAGTCAACTTCATCTTCCATGCAGTGGATGTGTTCTTCAGCCTCTCCTTCATCTTCAATGAACTCTTGCTCTTCTTCTAGTACAATATTTTGAAATGGAGCTCTGATTCTCTGATATTCCCCTTGATTCCTTTCCCTTATAAGGATTTGAACTGGAGGGTTACCTCTTCTGTAAGGGACAAAATTAGGGTTTGAAGGAACAAAATCACTTGGCCCTTTACCCCTCACAGGTAGCTGTCCTCAGTCCTTTAGCTTAGACATTTCAACAGTCAGGTTTTCTAACAATTTGGTCATTTTTTCAATATTGTTCTCTAATGCAGAAGCCCCAATAGGGTCTGTTGGCTGCTTCTTCATGTCTGTCTTTCCTTTGACCTTCTGATATGCCACAATGTTAGATTCTACCTCTAGGGAAGCATCCTCCATGAGTGATAAGGAGACATACCTCATTTCTCTGAGAAGCAGGAAAAAATATGAGTCAAAGGCATTTGCATAAGTTATCCTGGCTGAGGTATCAGTGGGATTGATTTCAGTGGGGATCTTGCTGTACATGTTGTTGAACCTCTTGGTGAAATTGGAGATAGACTCCCCATTCTCTCTTTTCAAGTTGTTGAATTCTGTGATATAATAGAGGTGGTCTCTCTTGTCTCCCTAATGATTTATGTTGGTTACTACCGGGCAGACCCGGGTTTACTTTAATGTACCAACAAAACCCCTAGCTCACTGGCCCTTTCAGCGACAGACCGTAGAGCGGACTGAAGTCTCACCTGAAGTGATCTTGGATGGGTTGGCTGAAGACTCAGGTGTCCTCAATAGGGTTCTGTAGCATCCTAGTGGTTCTTGTCTCTGTTTATCCAGTGGGACCTCTCTGCGAGGGGTCGTTTCTCTCCTCCTAGCTGACTCTACTAGAGTACTAGCTCTTAGTGCACTGCAGCTTCCAGGACGATGCGCAAACTATCTCCTCTGCTCAACTCTTAACCTGCAATATCTCGCACCACAACTCCTTCGATGGTGTGGTATCGCCTTTCTACGCCACAATATCTCCTATGGCAATACTTAATATGCCCAACAACTCACAAGGTCTAAGGGTTTTCTCTCCAGGTATAATAGCTCAGACACCTTTAACAGGTTGTTAAAGAACCTTACTTAAACTTCCACAGTTCAACACACTTAATATCAACTATACTCAACTTGCTGGATTAACTATGTAGGAATCACTTAATACTGTAACTGTTAATTGTCATGAATCAAGCACTGTTCAACTCTTATACAGAATACTTGATATATCCAACTCACGATTAACCTTCTATGTTACTGTAAACTAAAGGATAGCATACATTCATTCATTAACTGTTAAGCAAAGTTCATGTAATGAATAACTGATAGAAAATGAGTAAACACAATCACATGAACAGTCGCACAACACGCTTATTTTACATGGTTCACCTCCATGGGGGAAGCTACGTCCACTGGAATTGGTTTTTATCTTATATCTTGAGAGGGTAAACACAGTTCCTCTGCAACCTAATATGCAACTGAGATCTTCTGGGAAACTCCGCGCACACAACTGGGAGCCCTTCTCTCTTAGATCTCTTCTCCTTCTATATTGCTTCTCTTACAATATACTCTTCCTCTCTCTCTCTCAATCCCTATGGATTGTTACATTCATACTCAAGGAGCTAGCTACTGGTTACAGTAAGATAACTACAGGTTTAATACAGAACCAGAGCTTGACTCTTACAATACAACTGACTGTGAGCTAACAGATCATTGACTAGCTTATTGTCTATCTGAATGTCTAACTAGCTAAATGTATGAACCACTAACCTTTTACAATACAAGATACATGCTTTTATAGGTGGCCCGAAGGTCTCACCATTACAAAACCGTGGGCCTTTCCCAACAGTAACCCAAAACCCTAACTATGAAAGTCGGCATGTTTGTACTTTGAGCTGCCGCTTTCCGTCACACCACAGCTTTCTGTAGTCTTCCACGCTTCCCGACGCTGATCGTGGGTATGGGCACTACTTCCTTCTATCCTTTGTCTTCAATACCTTGGCTCGTTGCTCCTTTTCCATTTATGAGGGTAGCTGAGCCCTCCTGTCTTCGCCGCTCCCTTAAGTGCAGTGGTTGAGCTCTCTCTTCTCGGTCACTCAGGTACTATTTCCTCTTGACTTTCTTGTCCCGATATAGCAGCTTTTCCTGTAGCTGCAGGACCCTTCTCCAAAACTTTATAAATATGTCATCTAGGGCTTCAATTCCTACCGCTGATCCAGCAGGAAGTTCTTTGAACCATTTCCTAGCCTGACCATCTAGGCTTTGTATAGAAACCCTAGTCCACACATCTTCCTGTTCTATATTAATGTTCTCAGCATAACTGTAAAATTCCTCTAGATGTTCTTCAGCTATGAAATCTCCCTCTCCTATGAAATTAGGCATGTACTCAAGGTAGTCTCCAGTGGGCATGGCCGAGAGAGGGTTAGGCAGATTTAGGGGGGCATACCTAGATACCAAGATCCTTTCCATTTTGGTCAATTGAGGGGCAGCCATATTGGAAATGGGTATGGAAAGGGTGGAGGAAGGCAGTACTGATGTAGGTAGTATCTGAGAAGGTGGTGGTGGTAAAATTATCCCAGTGGACTCACCAGGGATTGGAGCTTCACAAGCAGTAGTGCTTGAAGATGCCCAAACCCTAAAATTTTCTGATATATTTATAAATTACTGAGGATTAAGTGTTTCAGTAGAAGACATAATATCAGAAATATTTCTTGAAATACCTGATGTAGCTTCCTTTCCATCACAACTGGTCTACCTTAGTGAAGCCCTATCTCTTCTTAGAATCTCTTCTGGATCTAAAACCGGTGTTGCTCATGGCCCTTGAGGGTTTGCTCTGATACTTAGTCTTCTTGAAGCCACCTTATTTCAATGCACTCGCCAAATAGATTATTACAACCAAATAATTTCCAAGCTTTGTCTATCATCAAAGCAAGGATCTATGTCATCTCCCAGGGAAGCTAAGCTTTAGTCTCCTCTCCCCGGTAATGTCTCCATTTTGTTATCACTCCAGGAAACTCCTCTAGGTTGCAGCTCGAGGATGCTTGGTAACTAAAATATTTTAATGGTTTTCTAAGTGGATCAAGTCAGGTGACCTATAAACCTCACACTCTCAAGAAATTCATGAAACTCAATCAAGGATAAAGATTCTAATTACCACTGTTAAGAGGTTGAGAATATGGTGCAGAGATGGAGAACGAATCATGCTAGCAAATTCATATATAAAACAGATACACATAAATGGCTAATCATGACAAGGAAAGCACTTATAATTCAGCTCAATCAATATACCAATAGGATGATAGCAATCAGAAATGATACAAACTGAATCAAACCTGGATAACATATTCAAGCACAAGCACAGAATAGGCAGAAAATGGAAGTTGAACATATGATAACAAAAGAGCTTAAATTAGGTCATGAGAAAAATGAGAAGCTTGAAAATAGTATTGGTCTACAAGTCCTCGAAGTCGAACCCTTTCAATAAAATAAGTCTTAGGATTTATAGCCTTTACAAAAATTCTCAGATCCTAAAAACTTGGATCTGTTATAACAAATATAAACAAAATAATTGTTTTTTTGCAAAATTAGGTTAAAAAACCCTAATTAACTGCTAGTATAACTAACTGTAGAATTCGTTCACTGTATGAACCTTTTGATAACTAAAGTAACTACTAGAAATCACTGCCACTGGTCCTTTGCTAGTTAAGTCACTATTTCACTTTGACAGCTAAGTGTTGGTGGCCTTTTCTCCCTTTATGTCATAGAAAAACTGAAGCATACCTTCCATGATTTTTTCTTCAGCATATTTTATGTTTATACTTTGTCCTTGAGCCATCCATGTTCATCCAAAACTGGTCATGTGTGTCAAAACTTAATATTATGCATGTGTCTAATTTTGGTGGTTAAGAGGCTAAAATATCGAAACTGTTAGCTACTGAAAGCGGGGCTTTTAGTGGCTAATGAACTGCCTCAGTGTTTTCCTAAGCCATCGAAATCCATGCTCTTCAAAAATCCTTAGGCCACCTCCAAAACTATTCTGTCAATTTTGTCTTCTTGTCTTTCTCATTCAGCGGGCTCTGTGTTAGGGAGGTAAATAGCAGCCTGGCTAGATTCTGGAGGCTGAAGGATTATTGCATCTTTAGCTAGGGTTTCCAATGTTAGGTGGGTGCTAGGGTTTTGCTTGGCCTCCTTTAGCTACAGTCTCTGAAGCCTAATCATCCTCTACAATCATGTGTTTTCTTTCAGGTACCTTTTATTTAGTCACTTTAGGAAAATATACCTTTCTCTTTGCTCTAGGTAAGACTTATGCAACAGCTTGTTCCTACTGGTCAATGCTGCATTATTTTTCTTTATCTCCCTTTCCAAAACCTCCATCTCATACACCTGCTTCAACAATTGATTTATCTTTTGAGTTTTGGGCTTGCTAGAGGAGGCCTTCTCTGCTGGTTCCTCTTGCTCTTTTGGTGTAGGGGATGGTAGTTCTTCAGTCGCTGTTACAACCTACAAAGCTAGGTCTGCTCATTCCTCTTGTTTCTCTTCTAAGTCTGAGTATGGAAGGTTCAAGATGTTCTCACTGTGTGTTGTAATTTCTTGGCCCTTTTCACTGAAATCCAAGTTTCTTTTGACCTTCTTGGATTTGGAAGAGGAAGGAGTTTTTTCTACTGCTACTGGGTATATAGACCTTCGCAAGCTTTTCCCACTTCTTGGTGTGCTGGAATTTTTAGCTGGAGACTTTCCCTTTTCTTCTGGCTAAAGGCCTGTTTCAAATCCATTCTAAAATAATAAATAAGGTGATGCCATATTCCTCCTCTTTAGCAATTATTGGACCAGAAGTTGGATAAGGCCATGATGAGACAGTCTGCCAGCAATGTTGGTTGGTTGAGACTTCACCTAGTGTGCCATTTTTCCCAAACTCCTACGTAAGTAAAGGGGAAAATTCAGTGGGATTTCACTTGTGAAGTGGTTTATCAATTTAAAATGGTAAATCATAGCTCTGTTATATCTCCCTTCACATGTTATGTAGACCACAATGGCCTTCAACAATTGTTGCCACCTCTCTTCTAGCTAGGAGGCTGGTACACTCTTCTTCCACACAACCCCTCTATGTTCAGGCTTTAGATAAGATCTGAACTCTGCATCTTTTGGTATGGTAGTATTAAACAACTTCTCTCCTATGCTAGGTATTTTAGTCACTTCAGTAATTAGGGTTTCATCTATCTGGAATTCCTCTTTTCCTATGACTACCTTGGAGCCATCAAATGAGAGATCAAATGCCTTATCCACCTGCTGATGTGAACCTTTTATCTTCTCACAAAACCTATAGCAGCCATCATCCTGGAAAAATTTACAGACCTCTACATGTGCCTCCAAATAGCTGATATCTCCCAACTCCTACCTAAGAGCAGGTCCTCCCTTCTTCATCTTGTTGAATGCCACTCCTGGGTACCTGCAAAAATAAGTTTAAGTTCTGTATGACATTGCTTTAGCAGTCTACTTCTCAGAGATGGATTTCTGTTGGAGAGAAATTCCAAAGTCGAGGGTGGGATGTACTAAATATTTGGCACTGGTTATGAGGGATTTATCCTTCATGCTTGAGGTTTAGGTTAGAGGGTGACGTCTTCAGTTGATCTTTTTGAGACTCCTTGCCCAACAATGATGTCAAAATCAGTTTGGATATTCATTGGGATTTTCTATAGCTCTATGGATAGGTGGAGGGAGAAGGAGGGTTTCAAATTTACATCATTCCTTATTAGTCTCACTAATGACCTCCTTACTCATTCCCTCACGCAGTTATGCAAACTCACGTCCTTTCGGTGGTTTATCACGCCTTTTACTGATCATTATCTTTTTGACGGGGTTTGATTTGACCGATTTCTAACCATTTCTCTCTCTTTCCTTTTTGTTGGTTAATAGTCTTCATGAATTTGTTTGCAAGCCATCGAAAAGATGGCTTTCGGTGGCTAATGGAATGATAATCCTTTCACCCAAGCCACCGAAACCGTTTTCCCAATGTCACGATGAAATCCAGCTTTCAGCGGATAGTGGCCTCCCTGAATATTCCTTTTAATCATCGAAAACCCGTCCTTTTGGTGGCTAATGAAACGTAAGATCTTTCTCCTAAGCCACCGAAAGCGCTTTTTTCCCAACTCCTTTTTCCCTGCTTTCGATAATTAATGCCCTTCTTGAACTTTTTACTAAGCTGCCGAAAGCATTACTTTTCGGTAGCTAATGATATGTCTGAAGTCTAGCCTAAGCCACCGAAAGCACCTTTACCAATGTCACTTTTTGTCTGCTTTCAGCGGTTAACCCCCTTCTTGGACTATTTACTAAGCTGCCAAAAGCAACACTTTTAGGTGGCTAATGAGTTGTTTGAAGTCTCTCCAAAGCCACTGAATGTGTTTTTACCATTTACTCTCTTAGGCCCACTTTTGGTGGTTTAACGTTATCCTGCGTTAAACTATTAGCCGCTGAAACAAAGCCTTTCAGTGGCTAATGAGCTATTAAGAACCCCACCTAAGCCACTGAAAGCTAAAACTTCCAAATTTTTCAACCATAGCACAAACAGAGACCTTCAATTTGTTAGTCATCTTTAAATCTTTCATTACATGACTCGAATTCTTCATACTATCAAACTAAATTTATTTTGGGAGATAACATCTGGCTCCTACTTGGGGATGGGAACCTCCTTGTGAGGTTCCAAGAACCCTAGACAAAAATTCCTTTCCCTGAAGACAATTAAAAACTTAACACTATCATTTACTATTCCATTGGGCATGGAGTTTATTCTATAAGCAAAAGAAACCTACTAACTACTAATTTACAATAACATGGCCTCAGAGCCTCAAATAAAGTAAAGTTTCAGAAAACACCCATTCACTGGGCCATCAAACACCTCTTCCCCTTCCAGATTCTCCAATTTGAAGGTGTTATTCGTCTATACCTGAGCTATCACAAAGGGCCAATCCACAAAGATTCAAACTTTCCATGTTTTCCCTTGTCCTGTCTGAGAGCATCCAACTTGAGGACCAATCTCCAACCTGAAAGTTGTCTACTTTTGCTCTTTTTTCAAACAGGACCTTTATCTTCTATTGATGGGTTTCTGATTTTCCTATCACTTGTTCCCTGACTTGCTGCAACTCCACCAAATCCATTATCCTCCTCACCATATCATTTGGTTCATCTTCCTGTTCCTGAAATAATTTTGCCACTGACAAAATGAGCTGAATAGGAAAAATGGCCTCAGTACCATAAACTAATTTGAATGGAGAAGTCCCGATATATCTTTTGCCTATTACCCTATCATCCCATAAAGAAAACTTAAGCTTAGAATCCCAGCTTTACTGATTTGTCTCCATTAGTTTTCTGATGATCCTAACTAGGATTTTGTTGGATGACTAAGCCAAGCCATTGCCTTGAGGATAATAGGATGTGGAATGCACCAGCTGAATGTCCATTGACTCACACAATTTTACCAATGCCCCGACTTTGAAAGCTGGTGAATTATCAATCACTAACCTTACTAGGAAGCCAAACCTGTTGAAGATATTCTCATATAAAAAATTTAATATGACTTGATGAGTGGCATTCCTGGTGGGAACTGCCTCTATCCACTTGGTAAAGTAGTCTGTGGCTACTAGGATCCATTTATGCTGCCCACTAGAAGATGGATTTATTTCACCTATGAAATCCAGACCCCATCACTGGAAAGGGCCATTCACTACAATAGGCCTAAGGGGCAAGGATTTGAGCTGCTGCTTCCCTATAAATATTTGGCACTGGTCATAGGCCCTTACAAAGGTACATACATTAGCAAAAAGGACTGGCCAATAGTACCCTGCCCTCAGGATCTTGTGGGTTTTGGTCTTCCAATAATGATGGCCCCCACATGTGCTGGAATGAAAATGATGCATGACCTGATCTAATTCTTCTTTATCTAGACATCTCAAAGAAACCCAAGATAGATCTTTCCAGTACAACAGTTTATCAACTATGCATAATTTAACAGATTTTACTTTAAGAGCGCATGCTTGATTAGGAGTGAGACCAGGAGGAACTTCTAATTTCTGTAGAAAATGAACAATACCTGAGTACCACTCACATGAAGACAAGTTTTCATCCAGTGGTTGAATGTCATTCTGATCTTGAACTCCCTCTGCTGCTGCTACAGTTTGCAATTTTTCCGAATTGACACAAGTGAAGTTTATCCCCATTAGTTCATATTTTTCTTTAGCCATGAGTTTGGCCAGACCTAGTCCTTTTACTATCTTAGTGGGAATCACCTCTATATCAAACTCAATGAGCTTGGAAATCCACTTAGCTCTCTTTCCATCAATGTCAGGTTGAGTAAAAACATCCTTCACAACAACTGAAGGGACATATGCAAGAAATTTTGCATGGAGAATGTAAATTCTGAAGGTGTTCAATGAATTTATGAGAGCATAAGCATGTTTCTCAATTGGATCATACTTCAGCTTAGCATCTCTTATGGTTTTGCTGAAGAATGCAATTGGATGATCAAGACCCTCATCATATTTTTGTAACAGCACAGCTTCCACTATGTCATATGATGAAAAGGAGAAAATATAAAAAATCTTGGTATAGTCCGGACTAATCAGGGTTGGGGCCTCCATGATAGCCTTCTTGATGTATTCGAAAGATCTTCTATCCTGGTCAGTCCATTTTATTTATGCATCCTTTTTCAGCATGGCTGTTATGTGCTTTACCAGCTCAGAGAAATTAGGGATGAACCTCTTGACAAAGTTTATCTTACCCAAAAAGGACTGAATATCCCTTTTTGACCTTCGCATGGACAGCTTCTGGATTGCTTCCACTCTTACCGGATCAATATTTACACCTTCAGCTGAGACTATGTGACCTAGGAGTTTCTCCTCGCTGAGTGCAAACTAGGACTTCTTAGGGTTGAGTGATATTCCAAACCTCCTACATTTTAGAAATACCCTCCTAAAATGCTGTAAATGGTCATGATGGCTGTAAGAGTAAATAATTAGGTCATCCAATTATATAAGCACAAATTTATCTTTCAACCCTACAAAATCTAGGTCCATGGCTCTCTGAAAAGTAGCCCCAGCAGTCATCAGCCCAAATGGCATTTTAGCATACATGAAAGTGCCCTTGGGGGTGGTAAAAGTAGACTTCTCTTGGAAATTAGGGTGTGTTAAATTTCCATATGCTTAGCTTAGAAATCAGTATTTCATTTCATTTTCATGACAAAAGAATATAAACAGGATCACTGAAAGATAGAAAAGCACAACCATAAAAAAATGGAACACAAAGATTTATCCTGGGAAAACCCTAAAGGGAAAAACCCAGCAAAATATTCCTCAATATAGATGCCCCAAAAAGATAAAAGATAAAACCAGCAAGGAGATCAAAGCCTGATCCTCCTCCTTCTCCAGCTACTTCTCTTCTCTACTAATGCGCTACACAAGTGAGAGTGTGTGTGTCACAAATGAGGAGCACTACACCTCTATTTATATTCATCCTTTCACTTAAGTTAACTCATTTGACATGTAGGCTCAAGTTACACGTGTAGGCTCAAGTAACCACACTAGGGTGCTGATGACCCACCTTTACAATTAGAGGGGACTACCTCATGACTCTTATTAGTTCTTCCAATTAGGAGCATCGGGGTACAATGTAATACAAGTGGTTCTCCCAGTAGGACCATCGGGGACCACAAAAGATACATATAGAATATTCTTCGAAGTTACAATATTTCAACACTCCCCCTTAACGAGAAGGGTATTCTACAGCAACATCAACAACAATAAGAGTAGAGATAGGGGACATCATCAACATCAGCAGGGTAACACATCTATAAATCATTGGAAGCTTTTCAACATCATGTAGTCTTCATCTTCAATATTCAGTATTCATCATCAGCAACATCTTCAGTCTTTGATCAGCAACATCTTCAGCATTTTGATCTTTCAATTACCAACGACATCTTTAGCACTTGGACCTCTCAATCAGCAACATATTCAGCACTTTGACTGTTCGATCAGCAGAAACATCATCAACATTTTGACCTTTCGATCAGCAACATCTTCAGCACTTTGAATTTTTTATCGGCACCAACATCTTCAACATTTTGTCCTTTCGCTCAGCAACATCTTCATCATTTTGACTTTTTGATCAGCAACAACATCTTCAGCACCTTGACCTTTCGATCAGCAGCAACATCTTCAGTACTTTGATCTCTCGATCAACAATATTATCATCAACACTTTTCCCTTTCGATCAATAGCAACATCATCATCATCATATTCTGATCTGTCGATCATAATCATCATCACATTCTGATCTTTCGATCAGAAACATCATCATCATACTCTGATCTTTCAACCAAAAACATCATCAACATACTCTGATCTTTTGATCAGAAACATCATCATCATACTGTAATCTTTCGATCAGAAACATCATAATCATAGTGTGTCATCATCATACTACGTCATCATCATCATACTCTGATCTTTCGATCAGTACGTCATCATCATACTCTAATATTTTGATCAGTACGTCATCATACTCTGATCTTTCGATCAGTACGTCATCATACTCTGATCTTTCAATCAGTATGGCATCATCATCATTAGCAACAACCTGCAATCCACAACTCAAAGACAGAAAGTCTTTGGATCATTTTTAGACTTAAAGTCCAGGGATGATACAATCCCACCACATTCTCGACAACTGAAGTTACCGGATTGATTACGGGAGAATCAGTCTTTATCACTTTAGGACTAAGTCCAAGGATGATGCAATCCTACCACATTCTCGAGGACCGAAGCCACCGGATTGATTACAGGATAATCAGTCCCTATCACTTTAGGACTATGTCCAAGGATGATGCAATGCTACCACATTCTCGAGGACCGAAGCCACTGGATTGATTACAGGAGAATCAATCCCTATCAATTTAGGACTGTGTCCAAGGATGATGCAATCCTACAACATTCTCGAGGACTGAAGCCACCATATTGATTACGGGAGAATCAGTCCCTATCACTTTAGGACTATGTCCAAGGATGATGCAATCCTACCACATTCTCTAGGACCAAACCCACCGGATTGATTACGGGATAATCAGTCCCTATAACTTGAGGGCAATGTCCAAGGATGATGCAATCCTACCACATTCTCGAGGACTGAGGTCATCGGATCTATTATGGACAGATGTATCGGGATGATACAATCCCTCTTCATTCTCGAAGACCGAGGTCTCCAAATCACTTTAGGGAAAGTACCCAGGGATGATACAATCCCACCATGTTCTCGAGGACCAAGGTCATTGGATCTATTATGGACAGATGTCCCGGGATGATACAATCCCTCTTCATTCTCGAGGACCAAGGTCTCCGGATCACTTTAGGGAAAATTCCCAGGGATGTTACAATCCCACTGCAACATCACTACTCCCCCTTTCGAGGAAGGCCTTTCTGAACAACACCAAGCTTGTCTTGAAAGTGTTCGAACTCTACTTGAGGAAGAGGCTTTGTCAGTACATCATCATCCAAACCATCATCATCTACATCTTCAGTATCTGAATACTGATCTACCACCATCTGTATCTCTAGTATGTGAATACTAAAAGCATCATCATCTATATCTTCAGTATAGAAATACTGAAAGCATCATCATCTATATCTTCAGTATAGAAATACTGAAAGCATCATCATCTCTATATTTAGTATAGAAATACAGAATCACCATCATCTATATCTACAGTATGTAAATACTGAAATATAATCTATATCTTTAGTATGGGAATACTGAAATCATCATCATCTATATCTTATCTTGTATGTAGAAATACCATATTTCTACGTGTTACGTCGGAATACAAGGTTCTTTGTCATCACAACTATGGTTATCACATAGAATCATTGTAGTGTCCATCTTCAGGTCAAAGAGACCTAATATCAGCTTCTGAAGCCATATGGCTTCACAACTTAGTAGAGCAATCTGCTATGTATTTTTCTTTAACTGTGCTAAGAGAAACATTGGACTGTTTCCTGCTAAACCATGAACTCATAGCAGACCTCAAACAAAAGCATATACCTGATGTGCTTTTCCCGTCTGAGATACTTCCAGCCCAATCTGCATCTATGTATCCATACAATATATACTCATGGCTACCATCATAGTATATACCAAAGTCTATAGTCCCTTTCAAATATCTCATCACATGTTTTGTAGCTACTAGGTGAACCTGTCTTGGTTGAACAAGATATTGACTTAAGGTGTTCACAGCAAAACAAATTTATGGTCTGGTATTTGTTAAGTACATCAATGACCCAATGATTTGTCTGTAGTGAGTCACATCCACTAACCCTAATGATTCATCATCTAACAGCTTCAGGTTGGAGTCCATGGGTGTGCCCATGACTTTGCATTCCAACATATTGAATCTCTTCAATATCTCTACCACATACTTTCCCTGGTTGAGAAAGATTCCTTCTGAACTTTGCCATACTTATAGACCTAGGAAATAATGCATTAACCCAAGGTATTTCATCTCAAATTCTTCTGCTAGTTTCTTCTTGCTTTCCATGATTTGTTTCTCATTCCCTGTCAAGAATAAGTCATCCACATATAGTAATAGAATGACAGGTACATCTTCTGCAACCTTGTAGGAAAGGTTAGGATTGACTTTACTCTTGGGAAAGCCCATGCTCATCAGGAAACTATCTATTCTTCTATACCAAGCTCTGGGAGCTTGCTTCAGGCCATAGAGTGCCTTCTTCAACTTGCATACTTGATTCCATCTATCTTCAACTTGCATAATTGATTCCATCTATCTTCAACTTCAAATCCTCGTGACTATTCGATGTAAAAATCTTCCTCAATCATACCATTAAGGAAGGATTGTCTTTATTTAATCATGGAAGAAACTACCATGAGAGTTTTGAAGGAAGTGTACCTTGCTTCCTGGAGTAAGTGTCTCTTCCGAATTAATTCCCTTTTTCTGATAGAAACCTCTAGCCACAACTCTTACCTTACTTCTATCAGCAACATATCTTATCTTGCAAATCCATTTGGAAGATACCACATTCTTGCTTTTTGGTTTGAGTACTATATCCCAAACATCATTCTAGTATCATAACATCTTCTATGAGTTTGTCTTCTCAGGTCATCAACATATCCTAGTCTTCTGCATTCAACCTTGAAGGTTGGAACCCACTTTATTCTTGGTAAAGTCTCGATCCATCACAAAGCTATCCATCATGTCGCACCTTGTCAAACTCAGATATAATTTTCTGTAGTCACTCCCCCTGAAGTGGAGTATCATCTTCCCTCTTCATTCTGTACAGGTGGTTCTATGCTTGATATATACTGGTCAATAGAGTATGTCATGTCATAGTCTATTATTCCTGGGGAGAATCACGAACCTTGCTTTGTACACTTGTTCCATCATATCGTATACATCATTCCCCATGATCAATTGTTATTATTTGATCATAGCTTCTTTCATAGCATTCTTTTCTTCATCTTTAGTTATATCTTGTACCCGTGGTGGTATTCATCCTTCAAGGTGGATCTACCACTCTCTGAAGCTCTTTCTTCCGTCATGGTGTCTCTGACCCTGGGAGCTTCAGATTCATGTTTATTGGAGTGAATATTGAATTTTCATCACTTGATCTTCGGAACAAGTCTCATCCTTCTTTTATTGTAGGAGGTTGTTCATGACCTTTCCTACAATTCAAATGCACCAGTTGCATGGTTAGAACTATTTCATAAAAAATATGCATAACGACAAATTCTTATGCATCATGCAACTGTTTAGTCAATACAACATGCATCCATATCTCACATAAACTTTCTAGATGCCTTCCATCTCCACCATGACATTATTGAGATTGTGCACTAATCCAATATGTCAGCAAAGAGGTTTGATAAGTAGCAATGGAGAGTTGTATAGCACCATGAGCTACTTACCCATCACATGCATGCAAACAACACATCAACTGAATATAATCAAATGCATAACAAAAAAATATCATGAAATGACAATTGAATACTTATCTTTTATTTGTTTTGTGGGTAGACTCCATCTTGATCATTCTACTTTATCATCTTCTTCATTCATGGAATCATCATTTCTTATCCAAATGACAAGAATTGAGTTCTTCATATTCCTCATCACTTGAGGGATATTCTTTGAATGGTGAGAGCTTGATCTTCAATTGCTCCCATCTTCTTCTTCTCTTCTTATGATTCGAGGTGAAAGCAATTACTTCCTTCTGGCATACATTCTTTGCATGAATCCCATGATCCTGGGAGGCCATTCAAGGTGGCTATCACGACTTCTGCAATCTCCACTTCTTCTTCTACTGCTAAAAGTTGTTCTGCATTCTGGATCTTCACATTCTTCAACTGTTTTATCAAATCCATCTTCTGATTTAAGTTATTATATTCAAATAGCTTGATCAAGGAATCAAACATCTTCGATGTCTTTAGGGAAGACACTTGTGGTCCAAGTTGATCCGTGATTGAATCAACAATGATCTTCTTGGCCTTGATCAAGTTATTCTTGTGTAAGGCTTTGGGCCTCATCTTTGTATGGAACTGGAACCTCTCTACTTATGTAGGTGTCCAATTCATTTTCTTTAGAGAGATCATATACTTCCATGCTTGGAAGTTGTCAACTTTACCAAGCTTATCATCAAGCTGATGTGATAGATCACTTTGAAATGAGAACCTCAAATGAAAATAGAAAAAGATTAGATATTACTGATTTGGAATCTTTAAGATTTGATTGGATAGAAAGATAGATATCTTCAAATGGAGCTGTCCAATGTACTCCTTTTCTGAAAACAATGAAGGGAAGCTCCTGGAACAAGAAGCCCTAGATTTCCAATTTCTTCTGCAGAAATGCCTGTTACTGTTTCTATGATATCTCTGAAATTACTTATCCTCTATGTCTGAAATTTCTCACAGAGGTAACCTCGCATGTCTCGGATCCAACACCATAGGTTGCATCAGAATTGGTTTTACCATTTGGGATTTATGAGCCGTTTACCAAGGTGACCTGTTACAGGACTGTTCAGAACAACGAAGTTGTACGGCATGCCACGTGTCACTGGTTCATCTTCTGAGTCTGGTATTTGGAACACTAAAATTAAAGTATGTGCCCTTTCTAGGAAATCTTTAGAAATTCCATTTGGACCTCTATAGCCCAAGATATTGCAGGTCTCCCCAAGTGTCCTATTTAGGGATGAATTTTGGAGGAGGCTAGAACCCTAACTTGGAGGGATAATATCTCCCAGAATATAGCAAATCTGAGGCGGAAATTTGGACACCATGTACATCAGGATTTGATATTCGGCCCCTGAAATGTTCATCTCATGAGCCTTCTCCAATCTTAGGATTTAGTGAATGTACCAAAACTTATCCGTTTTAGTACTTAGGGTTTTCTAGCTAGGGGTCAAACTAGGGTTTGACTGTCCCAGAGTTTCACCCAACCAAATTTCTTGATCCAGTTCTCTAAACTTCATTTTTGATGAGGAGAACAATCCTATGTTGTTCTCACTCAAAAATTCCTCTTCTATATAAATCCCTAATTTCTGCATCGAAAACTGAAAATGCTTGGAATTGAATTCTGCTTCGACAAAAAGATGCGCCCTTCAATGGAGAGTCATCCTAGCATACTTTTGCTGATGGATTGTGGAGAGAGACCCAAAAAGTAAGAATCCCTAGATTCTGTAGCTGCACAATGTCTTCTTCTTAGGTTCACTCTGATTCCATGTTAAATTTTCATATGCTTAGCTAAGACATCAATATTTCATTTCATTTTCGTGACAAAAGCATATAAACAGGATCACTGAAAGATAGACAAGCACAACCATAAAAAAAGGAACACAAAGATTTATCCTGGGAAAAACCCAATAAAAGCTTCCTCAATATAGATTCCCCAAAAATTAAAAGATAAAACCAGCAAGGAGATCAAAGCCTGATCCTCCTCCTTCTCCAGCTACTTCTCTTTTCCACTAATGTGTTACATAAGTGAGAGTGTGTGTGTCACAAATGAGGAGCACTACACCTCTATTTATATTCATCCGTTCACTTAAGTTAACTCATTTGACATGTAGGCTTGAGTTAAATCATGTAGGCTCGAGTTACACATTTAGTCTCAAGTAACCACACTGGGGTGTTGATGACCCACCTTTACAATTAGAGGGGACTACCTCATGAATCTTATTAGTTCTTCTGATTAGGAGCATCGAGGTACAATGTAATACAAGTGGTTCTCCCGGTAGGACCATCGGGCACCAAAAAATATACATATAGAATATTCTTCGAAGTTACAATATTTCAACAGGGTGAACAACAACTTGGTTGTATCTAGAGAAGCCATCCAGGAACAGCATGACACTAGCCCCTGAGACTTTTTGCAACAGGTGTTCCATCTTGGGTAGTGGATAGTTGTCATTTTTGGAACATTTGTTTAGGTTTCTAAAATACACACACAATCTAATTTCCCCATTCTTCTTCCTTACCACCACTAGGTTTGCAATCCACTTGGAATACCTGAGGGGGATTATGATTTTGGATTTGTGGATCTTATGGATTTCTTTTTCAATTATAGGTAGTAGGAGAGGACTAATGGATCTCAGCTTCTGCTTGAAAGGGATGGTGTCCTTCTCCAAAGGAATCCTGTGCTGGATGATATTGGTGTCATAGGTTTTCTGGTCACTATACTCCCAAGAAAATATATCAGCAAATTCTTTTATTAGGCTGCAAAATTTGGACCTCTGATCAGCAGTCAACTCAGTGGACAGATTTATGAGTTTTATATGGATTTGGCTACCTATGTTTTTCTCTTGGACAGGAGGGTCTTGCTCTTTTTTGGCAGGCTTGAAAGGGATGTCATTATGATCAAAAAGATATTCGAGAGGCACTAGACCCCAACGTATATAATTGCTGGGTAATTGGACAATGTTCTGATCAACCACTTTACCTTTCGACTTGAGCTGTTGGGATTCCTCCATGTTTAGGTTTTCCTGATCTATATGTATATTAGAGAATTCATCTACTAGATGAAGGAATTTACTAAGCTCATCGTCATTCTCAAACACCTTCCAAAATTTGACATTATCTAGCAAGGAAGGTCTATACTTAACCTGAACATCATAGCTGAGCTTAGGAGGTAAAGGAGGAATAAACAGACTTGCTGAGATAGCCAGGTGATTCAAAGCCCTAGGTATATGTGAAAATTCAAAAAACATAAAGGATTCTCTAAGTTTCCATACCTCATCCCTATAGGCCTTTAGTCTGACATTTTTTTCTTGAAAAGTGTTGTTGACCTGCTATATAATAAGGTCTACATCCCCAAAGATTCTCATGCACATGATTCCCATCTCTTTGGAATCTTTAACTCCTAGTAGAAAGGCTTCATATTCTGCTATATTGTTAGTGGTTTTAAAGTCAAGCTTCTAATACAGATGAATCTTTTCTTTGGATGGAGAGATAATGACTACACCTGCACCTGCTGAGATTTGAGTGCAAGCCCCATTAAAATACACATTGTAGACTGTTGTGGTCACTTCTTCGGGCTGTTGACAGGTGGGCTTGGTAAGATGGACTAGTGTTTGCTGAGAATCATCTAATTGTAGAATGAAAGATCCAAAATCAGTGTCTACTGCATAGATGGGGTGGTTCACTGAATTCCTTTCATTGCTTATGATGTAGGCAAGATGATTTTCTCTGTAAAGCCTCCTGGTCTCCCCTCCAAACATGGGGATTGTGGAATATGTAAGGTTCATCTAAAGGGTGCCACCTAGAATTTTACTCCATGATTGAGATAGCAAGAGACCAAATTTGGGAGGGATATCAGCCACTACAATGTCCATCATGATGCTTGTTGAAGGTAGCTGAGATAGGCTTACAACAAGGTCTTTAATGAGGCCCAGGCACTTAACCTTTTTGGAGTCAAAGGAGAACAGATTGTGGTAGGCCTTTGTAATGTTGAGACCAAGCTCATCCATCAAAATTTTTGGAATTAGGTTATGGGAAGCTCCTGAGTCCAATAGACAGTTATCAAGGACTTTATCATGGATATTCAAGGATATGTACAAAGGTGGCCATGAATCCTGTAGGTATTTGATCATGGGGCCTAGGGTTATAATAGGCTTGTCATCTTGCATATTTACAAACTCAGTATCAATATGTACCTTTGGCTGAAGAGAATTTAGTATGGAATATTTGAATGCATCATTTTTCATTAGCTCAATTAATGGGAAAGGGATCTTCAATTTTTGAATCTCTGACTCAAGGTTGAAAGAATAATGCAGTCTATCAGAAAACCTTACCTCGTGTACTAGAGATTTGAGTTGGACATCGTCAGGGCTTGATGAAGGTGTTGTTTTTTGCAATGGTTTGGAAATGACAGCCATTTTCTTTGGTAAAATAGTAGCCTTTTTAGCTGGTGCAGCAACAGGCTGTTTAAGACGAACAACATTCTTCTTAAGAGGAGAAACCAGCCTGGACCTTAGATGATGCCCCCCTTGACCATCAGCCTGATATACTGCTTCTTCACTGATCTGCTCATCAATTAGGGCTTCCTTATATTCTACCCGTGTCAAAAAATAATAGTCAACTTCATCTTCCATGCAGTGGATGTGTTCTTCAACCTATCCTTCCTCTTCAATGAACTCTTGCTCTTCTTCTAGTACAACATTCTAAAATGGAGCTCTTATTCTTTGATCTTCCCCTTGATTCCTTTCCCTTCTGAGGATTTGAACTAGGGGATTGCCTCTTCTGTAAGGGACAAAATTAGGGTTTTGAGGAACAAAATCACTTGGCCCTTTACCCCTCACAGGTATCTATCCTCGGTCCTTTAGCTTAGACATTTAAACAATTAGGTTATCTAATAGTTTGGTCATTTTGTCAATATTGTTCTCTGATGAAGAAGCCCCAATAGGGTATGCTGGCTGCTTCTTTCTATCTATCTTTCCTTTGACCTTCTAATATGCCACAATGTTAGATTCTACCTCTAGGGTAGCATCCTGCATGAATGATAAGGAGGCATACCTCCTTTCTCTGAGAAGTAGGAAGAAATCTGAGTCAAAGGAATTTTCATAAGTTATCCTAGCTAGGTATCAGTGGGCTTGATTTCAGTGGGGATCTTATTGTACATGTTGTTGAACCTCTTGGTGAAATTGGAGAAAGACTCCCCATTCTCTCTTTTCAAGTTACTGAATTCTATGATATGATAGAGGTGGTCTCACCTCTCTCCCCAATGCTTTAGAAAGATGTCATCTAGGGATTCAATGCCTACCACTGATCCATCAGGCAGTTCTTTAAACCATGTCCTTGCCTCACCATCTAGGCTTTGTACAAAAACCCTAGTCCACACATCTTCCTATTCTATATTAATGTTCTCAGCATAACTGTAAAATGCCTCTAGATGTTCTTCAGATGTGAAATCTCCCTCTCTTGTGAACTTAGGCATGTACTTGAGATAGTCTCCAGTGGGCATGGCCGAGAGAGGGTTAGGCAGATTTAGGGGGGCATACCTAGCTACCAGGATCCTTTCCATTTTGGTCAATTGAGGGGCAGCCATATTGAAAATGGGTATGGAAAGGGTGGAGGAAGGAATTACTTATGTATGTAGTAGCTAAGAAGGTGGTGGTGGTAAACTTATCCCAGTGGAGTCACCAGGGATTGGATCTTCACAAGTAGCAGTGCTTGAATATGCCCAAACCCTAAAATTTTGTGATGTATTTATAAATTTCTGAGGATTAAGTGTTTCAGCAAAAGAAATAATAGCAAAAATATTTCTTGAAATACCTGATGTAGCTTCCTTTGTAGCACTGCTGGTCTACCTTAGTGAATCCCTAGCTCTTCTCAGAATCTCTTCTGGATATGAAACGGGTGTTTTTGGTGGCCCTTGAGGGTTTGCTCTGGTACTTGGTCTTCTTGAAGCCACCTTATTTCAATGGAGTCACCAGACAGATGACTACAACCAGAATAATCTCCAAGCATTGTCTATCATCAAAGCAAGGATCTATGTTGTCTCCTAGGGAAGTTGAGCTTCAGTCTCCTCTCCCCAGCAACAGCACCAATTTGTTATCACTCTAGGAAACTCTTCTAGGATGCAGCTCGAGGATGTCTAGTAACTTAAATGTTTTTATGTTTTTCTAACTGGATCAAGTTAGGTGACCTGTAAAGCTCACACTCTCAAGACATGCATGAAACTCAATCAAGGATAAGGCTTCTAATTACCACTGTTTAGAGGATGACAATATGGTGCAGAGATGGAGAACTAATCATGATGGTAGATTCATATATAAAATAGATACATATAAACGACTAATCATGAAAAGGAAAACACTTATAATTCAACTCAATCAATATACCAATAGGATGACAACTATCAGACATTAATCAAACTAAATCAAACTTGAATAACAAATTCAAGCATAAGAACAGAACAGGAAGAAAATGGAAGCTGGACATATGATAACAAAAGAGCTTAAATTAGGTCATGAGCAAAATGAGAAGCTTGACAATAGTATTGGTCTACAAGTCCTTGAAGTCGAACCCTTTCAATAAAATAAGTCTTAGGCTTTATAGCCTTTACAAAAATACTCAGATCCTGAAAACTTGGATCTGATTTAACAAAAATAAACAAAATATTTTTTTTGTTGTTGCAAAATTAGGTTAAAAAACCCTAATTAACTACTACTCTAACTAGCTGTAGCATTTGTTCACTGTATGAACCTTTTGATTGTTGGTTGTCGATCCTAATCTTCCAGATCCAGAGATATTATTCAGTCGTGATTGTAACCCAGGAGTACTGTACATTCGTTCCCCCTGCCTTGGGGTTCAGGGGCAACATCCTTGAGTCACAGGGGTTCGGGGGCTCCACCCTTGAAAAAAAAAAATTTGGGATGTGTGTTGGCCAACAGTATTGCAGACCCATGGTATTGGGTTAACCCTAGAATTTTTCCCATGGTATTTCCCCTATAAAAGAGAGCATTGTAAATCAACTGGATATGGTATTGTATTGTACTGGAAGAGAGACTGTGAGAGCGTGAAGATGAAGTGCAGCGGTTTTGTTGCAAGGTGTATCCCTTCATCTTTCTGGACTGTAATAAAAGGACTAGCAAATTTATTTATGGACGTAGCCCATCGTTTGGGTGAACCACGTTATATCTGTGTCTCTCTGTAATGTTTCAATGTGTTTTGCATCTTGTTTATTGATTTAACTGTATGTCTATTATTGCTCTACGATCCTGTTTTCTAACATTGATAACTAAAGTAACTACTAAAAATCACTATCACTGGTCCTCTGCTAGTTAAGTCACTGTTTCACTTTGATAGCTAAGTGTTGGTGGCCTTTTCTCCCTTTATGTCATAGAAAAAATGAAGCATACCTTCCATGATTTTTTCTTCAACGTCTTTTATGTTTATACTTTGTCCATGAGCCATCCATGTTCATCCAAAAATGGTCCTGTGTGTCAAAACTTAATATTATGCCTGTGTCTAATTTTGGTGGTTAAGAGGCTAAAATATTGAAACTGTTAGCTACCGAAAGTGGGGCTTTCGGTGGCTAATGAACTACCTCAATGTCTGCCTAAGCCACCGAAATCCCTGTTCTTCAAAAATACTTAGGCCACCTCCAAAACTGTTCTGTCAACTTTGTCTACTTGTATTTCTCATTCAGCAGGCTCTATGTTAGGAAGGTTAATAGAAGCCTGGCTAGATTCTGGAGGCTGAAGGCTTACTGTAGCTTCATCTAGGGTTTCCAACGTTAGGTGGGTGCTAGGGTTTTTCTTGGCCTCCTTTAGCTGCAGTCTCTGAAGCCTAATCATCCTATACAATCTTCTTTTGTCTTTCAGGTACCTTTTATTCAGTCTCTTTTGGAAAATATACCTTTCTCTCTGCTCTAGGTAAGACTTATGCAGTAGCTTGTTCCTACTAGTCAATACTGCATTATTTTTCTTTATCTCCCATTCCAAAATATCCATCTCATACACTTGCCTCAGTAATTGATTTATATTTTGAGTTTTGGGCTTGCTGGAGGAAGCCTTCTCCGCTGGTTCCTCTTTCTCTTTTGGTGTAGGGGATGGTGGTTCTTTAGTCACTGCTACAACTTGCAAGCTAGGTCTGCTCCTTCCTCTTGTTCCTCTTCTGAGTCTGATTATGGCAGGTTCAAGATGTTCTCACTGTGTGTTGTAATGTCTTGGCCCTTTTCACTGAAATCCAAGTTTGTTTTGACTTTCTTGGCTTTGAAAGAGGATGGAGCTTGTTCTGCTACTGCTGGGGATATATCCCTTCTCTTCCTTTTCCCACTTATTGGTGTGCTATAATTTTTAGCTGGAGAATTCCCCTTTTCTTTTGGCTGAAGGCCTGTTTCAAATCCATTCCAAAATAAGAAATAAGGCCATTCCATATTCCTCCTCTTTAGAAATTCTTGGACAAGAAGTTGGATAAGGCCATGATGAGACAGTCTGCTAGCAATATTGGTTGGCTGATCCTTCACCTGGTGTGCTATTTTTCCCAAAGTCTTGTGTAAGTAAAAGGGAAAATTCAGTGGGATTTTACCTATGAATTGGTTCATCAATTTAAAATGGTAAATCATATCTCTGTTATATCTCCTTTCAATGTTATGTAGACCACAATGTCCTTTAGCAGTTACTGCACCTCTCTTCTAGCTAGGAGGCTGGTACACTCTTCTTCCACACAACCCCTCTATGTTCAGGATTTAGATAAGATCTAAACTCCACATATTTCTATATGGTAGTCTTAAACCACTTCTCTCATGTGCTAGGGAGTTCAGTCACTTCAGTAATTAGGGTTTCATCTATGTGGAATTCCTCTTTTCCTATGACTGCCTTGGAGCCATCAAATGAGTGAGAAAATGCCTCAGTCACCTGTTGATGTGAACCTTGTATCTTCTCACAAAACCTATAGAAAACAACATCTTGAAAAACTTTAGAGACCTCCGGATGTGCCTCCAAATAGCTGATATCTCCCAACTCTTTCTTGAGAGCAGGTCCTCCCTTCTTCATCTTGTTGAATGCCACTCTTGGGCACCTGCAAAAATAAGTTTAAGTTCTGTATGACAGTGTTTTAGCAGGCTGCTTCTCAGAGATGAATTTTTGGTGGAGAGAAATTCCAAATTCGAGGGTGGGGTGTACTTAATATTTGGAACTGATTATGAGGGCCTTATCCTTCATGATTGAGGCTGAGTTTAGAGGGTGATGTATTCAGTTGATCTTTTAGAGACCCCTTGCCCAAAAATGATGTCAAAATTAGTCTAGATATTCATTGGTCTTTTCTGGATCTCTATGGATAGGTGGAAGGAGAAGGAGGGTTTCAAATTTATAGCAGTCCTTATCAGTCTCACTAACGACCTCCTTACTCATTCCGTCATGCAGTTATGCAGACTCCCGTCCTTTCGGTAGTTTATCATTCCTTTTACTGATCATTATCTTGCTAAAGGGGTTTCATTTGACCAATTTCTAACCATTTCTCACTTTTTCCTTTTCAGTGGTTAACAAACTTCGGGAATTTGTCTGCAAGATGCCGAAAAGATGGCCTTCGGTGGCTAATGAAATGATAATCCTTTTTCCCAAGCCACCGAAACCATTTTCCCAGTGTCACAGTGAAACCCAGATTTCAGTGTATAGTGGCCTCACCAAATATTCCTTTTAACCTCCAAAAACCCATCCTTTCGGTGGCTAATGAAACGTAAGAGCTTTCACCTAAGCCACCAAAAGCACTTTTTTCCCAACGCCTTTTTGCCTTTTTTCGGCGGTTCACGCCTTTCTTGAACTGTTTACTAAGCTGCCGAAAGCATTACTTTTTGGTGGCTAATGAGATGTCTGAAGTCTCTCCTAAGCCACCGAAAGTGCCTTTACCAATGTCGCTTTTTGTCTGCTTTCGACAGTTAACCCCCTCCATGGACTGTTTACTAAGTTGCCGAAAGCAACACTTTTCGGTGGCTAAAGAGTCATTTGAAGTCTTGCCTAAGCCACCGAAAGTGTTTTTACCATTTACTCACTCGGGCCCGCTTTCAATGGTTTAAATTTATCCTATGTTAAATTTTTAGCTACCGAAACAAAGCCTTTTGGTGGATAATGAGCTATTAAGAACCCCGCCTAAGCCACCGAAAGCTAAAACTTCCAAATTTTTCAACCATAGCACAAACAAAGACCTTCAATTTGTTAGTCATCTTTAAATATTTCATTACATGACTCAAATTCTTCATACTATCAAACTAAATTTATTTTGGGAGATAACAAACTATCTATCAGATTTCTTTTGGAAAGAATATCTTATACCTGTTTATTTATTTGGATTTAGGAATTTTTAGTGAGTGTTGTGTGGTTTATCTGTACTTAGTCTGCCTTCAGGTGTGTGCTTGGTATTTTTGGTTTCTTGTTGACCTCAGACTTTGTCTCCTTGTTTTAAACTATGGCTAACACCCCTTTGAACACCAACCAAGAGATCCCCATGCTGGGAACTCCTTGTACTATTCCTCTCACAGGGAATGTTGGTGTTCCTTTGATGGCCACCCTGGATCTCCCTGGATTCACCCTAGTCCTACCAGTGTGGTTTTTCTCCACTCCAACTATATTGAATGATCATGATGCTTCTCAAGTAAGCTCCTTATATCAAGGGAATCAAAACACTACTTCCCCTTCACCTTTAGTTGATGATCCTACTCCTTCTACATCATGCGGTGAAAGTAGTAATACTAGTAACCGATAGTCTAAAATGATTAAAAGAAGGAGGAAAAGGAAGAAGGAACATAAGCAAGGGGGCACCCATTCAATATCTACAAGTCAAGTTGAACCTCACCACCTAGCCTATGTACTTCATGTTGGGGGCAACTATCCAACCTTTTCATGTCATGTTGAATCTAAGCACTCAACCTATACAATTCAAGTTGATCTTCACCATCCAGCCTCTGTGGATCATGCTGGTGAGATCCTTCCAACCTTTCCAGGTCATGTTGGATCCAGTCACTTAGCCTCTACAGTTCATGCTGAGGGCACCCATTCAACCTCTGATGTTTAAGTTGAACCTCCCCATCCAACCTCTGCAAGTCATGTTGGATCCATCCACCCAGCCTCTGTTGTCCATGCTGGGGGCACACACTCAACTGCTTCAAAGCATGTTGATCCTAACCATTCAACCTCTATTTTTCTTACTGGTGGTGCCCATCCAACCTCTACAAGTCATGTTGGACCTAGTCTCTCATCCTCTGCAAGTCATGCTTGGGGAAGTGTTTCAACCTCTGTGGTTCATCCTGGAGACAATCTGTCAGCCACTGCAAGTCATGTTGACATTGTTGAAAAGACCTCCCATTCCAAACATGAGCCCAAGCTTCCTTGTAAGCTTTGTGAGAGAGAACATTTTACTTATAAATGCCCTTCCATTGCAGAGGTGCGAAGAGTTTGGTTTCATGGTCATCTCATTTTTTAACATCCTGAATATTTTCAACAACCAACCTCTCTTAGTCAGGTTGGACCCAGTCACCTGGCCTCTAGTGGTCATGCTGGGGGGGAAATCTCAGGCTCTGTAGGTCATGCTGAGAGAAAACAGTCATCCACTACTAGTCATGTTGACAATGTTGAGAAAACTGGTCATTTGAAGTGCAAACTTAAGTTCCCTTGTAAGCTATGCGAGGGAGATCATCTTACTCACCAGTGCCCTACTATCGGAGAGGTGCAAAGAGTGTGGTCCGAGACTCAAGAATTTCCTTCTCCTAAACAACCTATAGCTTCTCAAAACCCTACTCAAAATTTGGTTGATCAAGTGGTCGAACCAATCTCAGCTTTGGTCGACCGCACTCTTCTTTCAAAGAGTTATCCTGATGTGATTGAACCAATGTCACCTTTGGTCAATCCCACTCTCCCTTCAGAGAGTGACTTTCATGAAGCGGTTGAATTGATCCCATTGTCGATCAATCCCACTCTTCCTTTGGAGAGTGAAGTGTCTACTAGTCACATTTTCTTCATTGCTAGTTCAGAGCTTACTGAACAAGGGGGCACTGAAATCGCTTCAGAACAACCCCCACCAACCTCTCGGATTGCTTCCTTTGATTGGGATAGCCTAGTTGAGCCACGCCTTCCTTTTGATGCACCTTTCAAGATAAAGGTCAAAGTTGAACCATACATGATTTCTCATTGTATTGTTGATGAAGGAGCCTTAGTTATTATTTTTCCTTCTCATGCTTGGCAAGGCATCGGATATCCTATCCTTGTGTCATTTGCTAGTCAGTTATTGGCGTTTGATAGAAGAACTTGTATAGCCTTGGGAATTCTTGCTCAAACACCTATTACTTTGGGTGGGAATACCGTCTTAGTTGACTTCATGGTGATAGAAGACCCATTGGACTTCAATATGCTCCTTGGACGTGATTATGTCTATGCCATGCAAGTTGTGGTGTCAACATTATTTCATGTGATGTACTTTAATCATGGTGAAGAAATTGTCACTATCGATCAGTTGTATTTTCTTGATCCTTCTCATGACCAAAATAGAGACCAGGTCTTTCCTTTATTGATTCCTAGTGTTTCTATAGACACTACCCCACCATAGGTGAGCTATGTGGCCTCATGTCCTTTGCATTCAATTGCTACTAAGAAGCAACCTCTGTTTTCATGCTTACCTTCTGTTGCAACTGCAACATTTTCCCAAAATTCAAAAAAAATTCGGGACCCTCCTTTTGCTTAGATTGGTTTGATTTTATTCTTTGATTTGATTTGATGACTCTCCAGAAAGACTTTCCTAGTGCTTGAAACGATCCACTATTTGTTTAAGTTTATCATCACTTTGAATTCATTTTCAAGTGTCTAATTCGGAAGTGTATTTGCTTGCGTTCCCGCCATTGCGGAGAAATAACAAGCTTTAGCTTCGATATTTTTCTCTGATGCGTTTGTCTAAATCGGCTGACTTTTGGTTTCACGTCGAAACATCTTGTTACTTCATTCTCCGCAGTTGTGGATGGTAGACTGCGAAGTCTCCCGATTATTGCTTTGACTTTTCAAACCTTGCTCTGTTATTTTCGTCGATCCTTGAGTTTTGGGCTTCCGCCATTACGACTGCCAAAATCACTATCCTTCCAGTCATTTAGTTGATTTCTCCTCCGATGTAGACCTTACCTATTGTGGAATGATTTGTCCTTTATGTTTCCACTGTTGCGGCTCCTAATTCCACTGTTGCTCCGACGATTAGTCTTGCGAGCTCCGATGCAGATGTCTCGATGGTTAGCTTGGTGGTTTTGCCACCCGACGTTGCGGAAGGAATTATTCTTGTGACCTTTGATCCTTATGTTTCCACTGTCTGATGCATGTTGATTTTTAGCCACGTGTCCATAGTCTTTTTCTTTTTTTCCGTTGCAGCTGGGCAAAGCATTTGGCTTCCGATGTCAATGTCCTTCCGATTTTCGATTGGAAGTTTTCCCACCTACAGCTTAGGTCTTAACTCTTCCGACTCCGATGTGCTTAAGTGTTTTCGCAGTACCCATCGCCTGTTAATACCTGCTTATGTAGCTGTGAATAGGTCTACCCTGCCGATGTTAGCATTCTAATCCGTCGATGAGTTCTTTGTTTCATGTCGTTGCTGATTTCTTTCGAACCCGCAGGTAGATGGGATAGTAGTGTTGGCGCTTGTCAAGTATTCATAACAGTAATGCAGCGCAAGGCGTTTCTTGCTGCTTAGCCATTGTGGTTGTTATAATTTAACGTGGTTTTATTCTCTTGAAAATATAGTCCCAATGAATGATTAATTGTCGTTTAATTGCAGGAGCGTCCAAGAGACTGTTCCGACTACTGCGGGGCGAAGTTCGGACCGAAACCGAGAGGATCTCAAGGAGAGTAATCCAAGTCGAAGGCAAAATCAAAAGCAACAAATGCGCAGACCTGAAAGGTCTATCAGTTACTCAATGGATCTTGAGTGCATGCAGAAAGCATAAAAAAGAGGGATATGAAACGTTTGAGGAATCGAAGGGTCACACGTTTGGGGGGCAGCCCAAACGGTCTACTGTTTTAGTTTAAATATTTGAAAGTTAGAACTTACAGGGGCTTTTTCCCAGTTAGATTGGTGAAGACATATTGTAAGAAGAACTATTTCCTTTTGCAATAGATAATTACAGTTTTCCTGTTGGAGAAAGCTTGGTGCAATATTCAAATGTTGTGCTATGGATTTGTTGAAGAGGAACTATTTTGTTTTCAGCTTTGTGTCCATTAACTGTGAGATCATTCTAACTCTTTGAACCTATGTTCTTGTATGAATGTTCTCTGGTTTATTTTATGAAAATTTCCACTATGAGTAATGAATGTGGTTCATAAACAATTCGCTATCTGATTGTTCAAATATCTTTAATGCTAATGTATTTTTGAAAGAAGTATCAGCTATCTGTGATTTTTCATAATGCATGTACAAAATACATTACTCACTAATGAATGACAATTTTTCTCCCTAAGGATAGGTTAGGTAGTTAGTTTTAATTTCTTGCTGTGTGTGATTTAGATGCGAGAGAGTTTAAGACGAGAGGTAAGAACCTGTGCATCACATTGTGACCACTCCTCGTATTCTCTATTGATATGCATTTTAGATAGGCACTTGCATATCATACTTAAAACTAAAAAACACAAAAATATACATGGTGGACCGGGCCACAACTGGTAAAACCTTTTCTTTTGTTACTTGACCTACAGTAGCTGGACCACAAACCGGATGGATTCCCTACACCAAACAGTCACGGGCTAGTTGGGAACGTTGACTGGGGAGAATCCCTTGCTATTGTTGCCTGCGAATTTCCAGGCCTCAACAGTTTTGGCGCTAGAAGGAGGGCCGCCAGTGCATGGCTGGCCTTAGAAACCTATTTTCCCAAGAATACCCCACCAGCAGATATTTGAAAGCTTTTTACCTGACCCAAGTATTTAGGACCTGAAAGAACATGTAGAAGTAGACTCACCGGCTTTGTTCTACCTTTTAAGCAAGTAAGCCTGGTTTCACCTTACATTGCTCTTTGCTTAGACTCCTGTTCGTTCACCTTTGCTCATGGCTGGTATAAATGTGAATCAGCCCAACCCACTGCCAACTTGGAGAGCTATATCACCTTTGAACCTCACACCTCCATTGCATAACCTACCTCAAGCTTTTGAGAATCTATTGCCTAAGTTTGATCCCGATGAAAATACTGCCGTAGATGACAACTTGCAAAGTTTATATTTAGCAATAGAATTTTTAAGGGCCGGGGAACACAAGGATGTGGTCTGTAGATTATTCCTGCATACCCTTAAAGGGTGTTGGGAAATAGGGTAGACCCAGGTTTTATACCATTAACTTCGCACCAACAAAAGACCCACAGTGTTGGCCCTTTCGGCAACAACCTGCGAACAGGTTGCAATCTCACCCGAAACAGCTATGGGGTGCCGTAGAACTAGGTTTCTGCAAGTAAAAGAGGGATATTAATGTACCTTTAGCCTTTAAACAGTTATTAATCATACAATACAGAGCTTCGACAATACTTATATAACTTCACAAATTAGATAAACAAACAGTTACTTGCTTAACACTTACTGGGAATTCACAATGAAGTTATTAATTAGCAGTGATCTTACTTATCAGATATTTACTTATTAATGCATAAAGAACATAATAGAAACAACACAAAATAACCACAACACAAGATATAATGTGGTTCACCCCCAGTGTAGGGGTTACGTCCACAGAACTGTGTTTTATTCAACTCTTTACAAAAACCACAGTTCTGATCTGCGCACTCAGCTGCAGATCCCTTCAAGTCCTCAAAGTCGCTCACACAGTAGCAGGCCTCTGCGCACATAGCCGTAGATATTCTTAATCACCCAAAAAACCCTATGCACACACAGCTGCATATTTTCTTAATCACCCAAAAACCCTCTGCGCACACAGCTGCAGAGGTCGTCCACGCACATAGCTGGGACTTAACCTTTCTTACAAAAGCAAGCCTTAGCTTCGCATCAATTCATCTTACATCAAAAGCCTAAACTAACTTCTTTTCAAGAGTGCTTATTTATACAGCACACTTATTACAAAACTATGGGCTGAAACCATGGGCACCCCGAACCATAAACCCTAGACTTAAACCATGGGTTTATTACAAAAAGAGGACTTTCAATCAACCCCCGACACCCCTAAGACTATTTTGAGTCGTAAATCCACTTACAAGCTTCCACAAAACCCGTGGATTTACCCAACTTAAGGACTGTTAAGGTGCATGTCCCAACAGGCCCCCAAGACTCACCAGTGGCCCGTCCCGGGACACTCTACTTCTTTTCTGGTGGGAGAATCTTGCTAGAGAAGGTAGTGAACTGCTTACTCCTTTTCTTCGTAATATTTATACTGGTTAGGGCCTTCTAGATCTATCAGTGACCCCATCCTTCAAACTGTCTTCCTGTCATGTCCTGCTAAACATTTGACCATCCACAACTTTGGGGTTCTTAATATATGATACCCCCAGAATTGCGTGTCAATGTACTTTTACATAAGAAAAACAACCGCCTTCGTTCTTCCTAGCAAGGAGGATACATCTCGGGATCCTCCAGAGTCTGTTTGTGAGGCCCTGTGCCTTTCCTCGCTCCACCTAGAGTAGAATTCTACTTTTCTTCGGCCTACTTAGAGCGAACTTCTACCTTTCTTCATCCTGGTCGAACATTTCTGCATAGGTGGATTGCTCAGAAGGTTCTGTAGACCTCTCTCCCTGAACTCTCGTACTAACTTCTGGACTTCATGATCGTTCGACATGGTCTTAACTGAAGAAAATGCGGAATGTGAAATGTGCAGAGCTGGGTGTCTTCTTAACGAATCATGCGATCAGATTTGTCATAATTGTGCATCATAGATACCAAATCGGACCGAAAGGTGGTAGATCTCGTCTACCCACCGTTAGATTTCCTAAAATCTCATTATTATGGATAATCAATGTAGTGCATGTGCCAGCGCCGCCAAGTCTAATCTTCCCTAATGGTCATATTTTAAGCTACGAAACAACTTAAGCTGTGCCATACTAAGGTCCTTCGACATAACCACTAACTTCAGCTTCGCCTCAATGAGTACCTTCGACACAATGTTGGCCTTCGACCCCTCCTGTCTTAGGCGGCAACCAAACTTCGACCTTCGAACTTTGACAGTCTTCAACACTTCATAGTTTTGAGAACAACTTTATTATAGTCTAGTACCCAATTCCAACTATTTGTGGTACTTAGACTCTCCTTAATCCTACTGTTACATCTGATTAGGAGGTCCCGGCTTGTCCTTGTACTTCTTTAATCTGCTTCCATTCACTATGGAAGGTAAAATTTCTCCATTTAATTTGGCTAGCTGAACTGCGCCTCCATCGGTAACTTTGTGCACTATGTATGGTCCTTTCCAATGTGTTTTTAACTTGCCTGGGAATTTCATGAATTTACTATCATATAAAAGCACAAGATCACCATTCTGGAACTACTTCCTCTTAATGTGTCTATCATGCCATGCTTTTTCTCTGGCTTTCTGTACTTGTTGTTGGAATCCTGTAATGAATCTGTCTTCTTCTAGTTCTAGTATTTTTTCCATCCTTTCTTTCATCATAGTTGGGTCATCCATCTCTGTGAAAGAAGATATTCTTAGGCTAGGAACAATGTACTCCATGGGCATGACTGCTTCTTGTCCATAGAACAACCTAAAAGGTGTATGGCCTGTCAACTTCTTGCAAGTGGTTCTATAAACCCATAGTACTACTGGAATCCTCAGATCCCAATCATTTCTGTTAACATTGCAAACCTTCGTTAGAGCATGTTCAAGGATCTTGTTAAAGGCTTCGACAATTCCATTTGCTTGAGGATGATAGGCAGCACTCTTCTAATGATATACTTGAAATTCCTTCATCAATACTTCAATAGTCCTATTTAGGAAATGTGATCCTTGATCGCTCATAAGAATTCTAGGACACCCAAATCTTGACAAGATGTTATCGAAGATGAACTTTGCATCTGTAGCAGCGCTACAGTTCTTGACTGGTTGAGCCTCAGCCTAACGAGTAAGGTAGTCGGTTGCTTTAATAATGTACCTTGCTCCATATTTCTTCGCAGGAAGATTGATAGGTCCAACAAAATCAATAGCCCACTTATCAAAGGCTTGTAAAGTTACCTGTGGAACTAGAGGCATCTCATCCCTCCTGGATGGTTTTCCTATCCTCTGACAGGTGTCATAGCTATGGAAATATTCTTTTGCATCTTTATGAATTGTGGGCCACCACAGTCTGACTGTCAAAATATTCTATGCTGTAGCTTTTCCTGCATAATGACCTCCTGCTGCTCCAGAATGTGCCTCAGCCAAAATCAATGGCTTTTCATGCTCCAGGACACATCTGTGCAATATTTCATCTGGTCCCATCTTATACAGTTGTCCTGCTATTAAGGTAAATTCGACTGCTCTAACCACCAGCTGCTTCTTCTGCTATGTTGTCATCTCGATGGGTGCAAACCCTATAGACAAATACTGAACAATATCTTGAAAATAGTCATCAACCATCTGGATGGAAAATGATTGAGCATCAGGTAGACCTTCATCCAAACTAGTAGGCTCTTCTCGAGACTCAAGCCTCGACAAGTGGTCAGGGCCTAGGTTAAGCCTTCCAGGCTTAACTATGATCTCAAAGTCATATTCCTGAAACGGAATCAACCATCTGCATATCCTACCACCTAGCACAGGCTTGTTAGCCAAATACTTCAAAGAAAAATGGTCAGTGAACATCTTAAAATGAGATCCTAACAGATAATGTCGAAACTTCTGCAATGCATAAACCATAGCTAGACCTTCCCATTCTGTCGTAGTATAATTTTTCTCTGCTGTGGACAATTTTCTACTTGCAAAAGAAATAGGATGATCAATATTACCTTCACCTGACTGAGCCAATACGATACCCAGAGCAATGGAGGATGCATTGACATGCACATGAAACTCCTTATTCCAGTCAAGGAATACTAAGATAGGAGCAGTTACCATCTTTTCCTTCAAAATATCCAAGCTTTCTTGACACTCAAGTGTCTAGTCAAACTTAATATCCTTCTTCAACTACTTTTCCATAGGGGTCATGAGCTGAGCATATCCTTTAATGAATTTCCTGTAATATCCAGTATGATAAAGTGTAGTGCGCAGTTGCTTAACAAACTTCGGAGGTGGCGGGTTCACAATAATAGCTATCTTCGCAGGATCCATCATCAATCCTTTTTTACATACAATGTGACCTAGAAGAATTCCAAAAGGTGCACAAAAGATACATTTTTTTAAGTTCAAGGAAATCTGATGCTGTCTACACTTGTCTAGCATAAGTCTCAAACTAGTTATATGGTCTTTTAGTAACCCAAAGATAGTCCAATCATCAAAATAAACTTCTAGGAACTTATGTATAAATTCCTTAAATGCGGAAATGACTACTCTAGAAAACATAGCAGGTGCGTTCTTCAATCCAAAGGGCATAACTGTATACTGAAAGGATCCGATTTCTATAGCAAAGGTTGTCTTATGTCGATCCTCTGGAGCAATTCTGATCTGATGGTAACTTGAAAATCCATCAGTAAAAGAGTACACTTCTTGACCTCCGACATTGTCTAAAACTTCATCTGTAAAGGGAGTAGGGAAAGGATCATGCAAGCAAGCATCATTCAACTTCCTCAAATCAACACAGATTCTAATTTCTCCCTTGGTCTTCTTTTCTTGCACCACCATAAGACTGACCCATTCGGATTCTTCCACAGGCTCAATGATACCTGCAACAAGCATCTTATCTAGCTCCATTCTAACTTTTTCTTTATACTTAGGGTTCAGCCTATTATGGCGTTGTTTCACAGGCTTCGCATCAGGTTTCAAAGGAATCTTTATCACTCCTATATCACCAAGGATACCTTTCATATCTAAGAAATTTGTTGGAAATAGGTCCTGATATTCATGGAGAAGTTGGGTCACTTTGCTTACCATTTCTTCATCCCAATAATCTCCAATGGTAGCATACATAGGCTATTCTTCTGAGCCAATCTTTACAGTCCGCATCTTCAGGGGCTGTGTCACTTCAGGTGCTTCGACTACTAGTCCATGTACTTCACAGTATCCTTCTGACTCAGGAATTTCAATGTTGCGCGGATCGTCATCCTCGTCAATTGCGAGTGTTGAGCCTAGGAATTACCCCTTTTTGACCATCTTCAATCACCTTTTCTTCCCCTGTCTTACATCATTTAGCATGCTAATCAGACCTGTTGTCCTTACTTTCATCCTCAAACTACCAAGGTATGAATGATCTTCGCTTTATCTTATTAATGCTTATGATTGTGATAATTAAAACTGTGTATCTCTCAAATGTGCTAACATGTTATGATTTATGAAGGAATTTTGAGATAAGTGGACTGCAGGTGGATGAGGGACGAACAAATATCAAAGAAAGGGATATTCGCTTCTTAAAAGGACCCTCAGCCCCCGATCATCAATGAAGGCACGTGGTTTTAATGTAATATCCTAGACCGAGCTGTGACAGTGCAGCTATAACAGAACGCGCTACATTGCTGCTTGAATATAATCGTGATCTGAAGAGATCGCTACTCCTGGGCAATTCAACAGCCTTCCCGCATTTTCCATGTCATTATCATACCACGTTTTGTAACAGCCAGTATATTTAGGGCGCCTGAAGATCAGAGATCTTCATGGCTGCCCTTTAATAGGATCGAAGGTTATGATTTGCATGTATAAATAGGAGAAGCTGTTTCGACCCAGGGGGTTGGCATATAGATAATCCATTCATTGTATTGATAGTGGAAGCAACCTGTAATCATTCTTTCTTTTAATACAAGGAGTTACCTTTGATTTAAGGAAGTTGTACGTTGTTCATCCAGCGTCTCTGTGTGAAGGTTGGGCCCGCCTTCCGCAGAGATTGCTGAGTTAAAGTAGGATTTCTGAATTCATGGTTGTGTAATGCTTTGTTGATCATATTTCCTTTGTACGCAGCAGTAGTAGTGTGGATTTACAGTATAGTTGGGATCCCATTTTCTTAAAGATTGGTAATTGGCGCAGAGTGATAGTTGATTGAATAGATAACTTCCTTTATGCAATTTGAGTGGTAGTTGTACACAGCTTGGTTCATCCTGTAGTTTTAGTTGTTATCCTATGAATCCATGCAATTTATCTTTCCTTTTATGATTGTTGATTTTCATTCCTGCAAGTCAATTCCTTCAAATAGCTGAACTTAATCCTTTGCAATTGAATTTCTAGATTAATATTTAATTTATGTTTATGATTTTCAAGAGTAAGTAGATTGAATGGGCAGTTTAATTGTTCTGAGCTGTGAATAGGATTTCCTTTTTATCTGCAATTGTTGTTTGCATCTTAGATCATTTTTCTGAATTACAGGTAATTGAATTTGTATTATTTAGAAGATGAATAGGATTGCACAGATTCTTGGGATGAACATAGTTGTTAGAGGATAAGAGTGTTCAATTACATTGATTTGGTGCTTAACGCATATACTGTGCATTTATCCTTTGAAATAAAAGACTTTCTTGTGTTGACAATAAATCTCGTATGCTCTGTGTGTTTGATAATAATCTATCTGCATATAGGGTGCTCGACATTTTGGCGCCATTGCAGGGGAAGGATAAAAATTAAACACTATCATTAGTTGCATCTGGTAATTTTTTCTAGTCATTCTCTCTATTCTTTTTGCTGAAATTATTTGGGTTGCATGAATACGAGGAGGGTAAAATGCGATCACCTCCCAACTCCCAAAACCCCACAAGATACTAACAGTGCATGTGGCTTGGGACGCGGTCGAGGAACACCATTGGGCATAAGGACATTCATCGATGATCTTGTTGACATAACTGATTCATCTAATAGGGCTCGCCAGCAAGAAACTCCTATCAGAAGGAACCCTACCAATCTTGGGGCTCTAGCGTCGGGATCCATGGTGGAGAATACATGAGCAGCTATGACTTCCTCGAACATCCCTACAGAAGAAGACACAGCTGTTACAACCGGACCAGCTGGTAGAGGTCCGACCTACCACATAAACGGGAAGGTTGTAACTAAAGAAGAGTGGGATCAGTACCACCAGAATTTCGAGGATCAGTGGAAAAACAAGGGAAAGAACGAGGAACCGAAGAAGGACGAAGAAAAGAAAGAGGAAAATAACATAGGAGCGAACGAAAAGGAGAAAACAGAGGAGAAGAAAATAGAAGAGGAAATGAGTAACAGACATGACTCTGACGAGGAAGAGGCAATGGGAGAAAACTATCATCACGACAATCACTCCCTTCTTGAAGGAACGATGGCTACACTGCAATTCCCAATTCAGCAGCCAGCAGGGGCAGCCCCTATGAAGAATATCTCACCATCGGTGCTACCTCGCTTCCATGGAAATGCGGCAGAAGATCTAGATGAATTCCTTTTTGAATTTGATATTATTTGCCGTAGCTATGACTATGTCACCGATGCTCAGAAGCTAAAACTTTTCCTTGCCACGCTGAAGGACAACGCCTTATGATGGTTCATGAGCCTTGGGGGAGGAACTGTTGCTAATTGGATAAAATGAAACAGGTGTTCCTAGAAAAGTATCAGGAATATTGCAACACCAAGGATAAAAGGGAAGAATTATTCAAAATGGTGTAGAAGGAGGATGAAAGTTTGGAGGATTTTTTGGAAAGGCTGTTGTACAATGTGCAGAGAGCAGGGCAGACGAACATGGGGCTAGATGTACTCAAGATAATCTTGCTTCGTGGAATTAGGGATGATTGCTTAGACATGTTAAATTTGCTAGGAAAAGAAGACATCTCTAAAGAACCTTTTGGAAAGATTGTGGAATTATGTAAGAGATACTCCAGGGGCTCTTCCAGGAATAATAAGCGGGACAAACGGGACAAGTTAGAATGAGATGTCTTCGATAGAACTCAGAAGTCATCCAATGGAGGAGCTACCCATGCAGACATAGGAAATATCCTAGAAAATTTTAAAATAGAAATGATGAGCTCCATCTCCTCAGAGATTGATGTCCTGAAGAAAAAGCAAAAACAGGCAGTAGAGGATCTCACACTAGGTGTGTTCTGCCCCTGATGTAGAAAGAATCATCCGCTGAAAGAATGCCCGCTTGATAAAGCAGAAGTATGTCAGCTGTGTAAGCTGAACCACGACGTGAAAGAATGTCCCTTGCTTCCCCAAGTGAAGGCTGTTCTACAAGCATCGGCTCCAGAAGTGGAACCGGCCTATTTCATTGCACAGAAGAAACCTTGGCAGCTTCGAAACCAAGGTATGCCTCTAGACTCGTTTCCATTTTTGAATAATATGGGTAATTGGAATAATAGCATGCAAAATGTGAATACACAATTCCCTTCAAATTATGCTCAGTGGAATTCCTCCCAACCCGCAATGCAAAATTTTAACGCGTGGAGTCCTTGGACACAGTCACCACACCAACCTACGTCGTGGTCTCCTGGATGGAGGAATTTCCATCCTGGGAACCAGTTTCCTCAACCACCTCCACCTCAACAGTCATCATATTCTCCTCAATATCCTCAATTTCCTCAATATCCCCAATATCCACCTCAGCAGTTGCAGCTGCAAAATAATTATGTTCCTAATATACCAATATGACCTCAGCTGCCTGCCCAACCCAATCCTAACCCAAATAATAAGACAGTTCATATGATTGGAGACTGTCAACATGCCAGCCTACTCTCTTTCCCCTATACCTTGTAACGATATTCTTTTACGATCTGGGAAAATAGTAGAACCCATAATTACAGAAGATACTCCACCTTCTGTGCATAAGGAAGAAGGGAATTCACAGCATCCATCCGACACAGTTCCTATTATTGAAGATGCTGAGCAACCCCTAGATGGGACGGCTGAAACATTAAACGATAAACCTGACAATACGCAGCCTACCCAACTGATAAGGAAACCACCATATCCCGAGAGACTAATGCTACCAAGAATGGGGGGGAAACCTCAGTTTAACCTCCTAGGAGAGTTAAGGAACCTTTATGTCAAAATCCCCCTTCTTCAAGCTCTTCAAGATGTGCCTATTTACGCTAGAACAGTTCGGGACCTGTGCACTAAGAAACCACGAAGGAAACCTAGGGATCCTCCCACTGTTCATGTCATAGGGAATTTATCTACCCTGATAACAGGAAAAACCCCTATGACTAAATATGATGACCCTGGCAATCCCACTATTACTGTATAGATAGGACAGACACAGATACCCAACGTTCTAGTGGATCTAGGAGCAACGATCAATGTTATAACAATGGAGACTGTAAAGAAGATTAGGCTCACTAATCTTAGACCGACCCCTATTATTTTAGAATTGGCAGACAGATCCACCATTAGACCCGAAGGGATTCTGGATGACCTTGTCATCTCAGTAGATTCATGGGAGTAACCTGCTGACTTTTTGGTATTACAACCAAAATCGCAGCTTGGGGGACACCCATTGATCCTGGGGAGGCCTTGGTTGGCCACAGCTGATGCTTGCATCAGCTATCGATCGGGGTCCATGACTATATCTAATGGTATGGATACTAAAAACCTCACCCTTTATCCTCTAGCTCGACCAATTCTAGAGGCTGAAGCTTCCCTTTGAATAGAGCAGGAGGAGGAGGAGGATGTTCAACCACTATTAACTATAGGAAGGGCCTTAACTTTTAAAAATGAAACAGAAGATGATACTATTAGTAATTTCATTAGTGAACCCACTTCAATAAATAGAGAGGTCTATCAAATTCTGAACACTACCCTGGGCAAGGAAGAACAAGAAAATCTTACGGAAGAAGCCTTAGTTGGTCACACAAACATAATCCCGGTTTTTAATAATTCAGAAAGTATTCCTATTGAGGTAGAGCCTGGACGAACTTTGAATATTAATCCTAGTCTCTCCTTAGAGGAACAGAAATGCCTGGTCAGCCTCTTGAAAGAACACAAGGGGGCATTTGCCTGGGAGTATACAGATATGAGGGGTATTCCCTCTAATCTGTGCACCCATCATATTTATATCAAAAGTGACTCCCGGCCTGTGTGTCAACCCCAACGACGCATGAACCCCAACCTGAGGGATATAGTGAGGGAAGAGATCCAGAAACTTTTGGAAGCAGGTTTTATATATCCTATTTCAGATAGTGAGTGAGTTTCTCCACTCGTAATTGTGCCCAAGAAAAATGGAAAATGGAGGGTTTGTGTTGATTATAGGGAACTGAACAAAGCCACTCAAAAGGATCATTTTCATTTTCCCTTCATTGACCAAGTACTTGATACCCTACCAGGGAAGAATTTATTCTCCTTCCTAGATGGCTTTAGTGGGTACAACCAAATTCAGATTGCTCCGGAGGATCAGGATAAAACCACCTTCACTTGTCCCTGGGGAACGGTTGCCTATAGAGTGCTCCCCTTTGGTTTATGTAACGCACCAGCAATGTTTCAAAGAGCTGTAATTGGCATATTCTCTAAATTAGTCAATGACAGTATGGAAATCTTCATGGATGATTTTACTCCCTATGGCAGGGATTTTGAGGAAGCACTGGAAAATTTAAAGAAGGTTTTAATTCGCTATGAACAGATTCAGCTCTCATTAAGCACTGAAAAGTTCCATATGATGATGAGTGAGGGGGTGGTATTAGGGAATTTTATCTCTGCCAATGGCATTCAGTTAGACCCTGCAAAAATCAAGGTGATAAAGAATATACCTACCCCTTCAACTCAGAAAGAGGTGCAAAGTTTTCTGGGACATGCTAGATATTATCGAAGGTTTATAGAAAATTTCTCCAAACTGGCTTCTCCTTTGTTCTCTCTGTTAATGAAGGATGCACAGTTTTTGTGGAATACAGCATGCCAGATAGCATTTGATGAGCTTAAAGAGAAGTTGTCCGCAGCTCCCATCTTACGGGGACCTAACTAGACCCAGCCCTTCCATATTTCTTCAGATGCCTCTGACACTGCCATTGGGGCAGTAATAGGACAGTAGGATGGTCAAGTACCGTATGCCATCTACTATGTTAGTAAAAACATGGCCCCTGCTGAACTTAATTATACTGTTACTGAAAAAGAATTCCTAGCTATTGTTTACTCTATCAATAAATTTCAACATTATATCACTAGGTATCCTACGTTTGTGCACACTGACCACTCTGCCATTAAATATTTAATGAACAAACCTGTTACCAATGCCGGAGTGACCAGATGGATTTTGTTATTGCAGGAATTTGATATCACCATTATAGATAAACCTAGAAAAGAAAATGTCGTTGCTGATTTTTTATCCCGTCTTACTAACAGTGATGATAGTTTGCCTGTTGAGGACTCTTTTCCAGATGAACATCTATTCGCACTTTCATCTCACTCTCCCTGGTATGCAGACGTCGCTAATTATTTGGTTGTAGGGAAGCTCCCACCACATATGTCTAAACAAGAAAAAAGAAAAATCATTCAGCAGAGTGCCAGGTATTGTTGGCTAAATGGTCATCTCTTTTACACAGGACCGGATCTTGAGATTAGGAGATGTGTAAGAGAAGATGAGATCTTTCCCATACTAAAGGCCTGTCATGATGAGCCTTGTGGGGGGCACTTTGCAGATAAAAGAACAGGGAATAAAGCACTGCGGATGGGATACTATTGGCTGACACTGTTCAAGGATGCTAAAAGGTATGTTCAATCCTGTGATAGCTACCAAAGGATGGGCCAGCCTAATAAAACAGATCAGATGCCTCTACAACCTCAAGTAGTAGTTGAACCTTTTGATAGATGGGCACTAGATTTTGTTGGCCTTATCAGTCCTCCTTCCAGACAAAAAGTTTACATTCTGGTTTGTACTGATTATATGACCAAATGGGTGGAGGCTGTAGCTTTGGCTAAGGCTAATGACCAGGCAGTGATGGATTTTCTGTATAGTGAAATTTTTACCCGCTTTGGGGTACCAAAGGAAGTGGTTACCGATGGGGGACTGCAATTTATGTCCCGCCATATCAAATCCTTACTCCGGAAGTATCATGTGCAGCATAGGGTGGCTTCACCTTACCACCCCCAAGCCAATGGTCAGGTGGAGAGTACCAATAAAGTTATCGAAGCCATCTTGACCAAAACAGTTAAGAGTCATCGAAAGGATTGGGCTGACAGGCTTCCAGAAGCACTGTGGGAATAGCGCAGGACTTGGCGCAGCACTACAGGTTTTTCTCCATACGATTTAGTGTATGGAAAGAGTGCCATCTTTCCAATTGAGTTCGAGATTAAAACCCTGAAGACAGACACCGAAATGAATCTGGATGTAACAGAAGCCCAGAGGAGAAGATTGAATCAATTAATTGAATTGGATGAGAAGCGGTTAGCTGCAGTAGACCAGACTTTGTTGCTTCAGCAACAGAGATCCAATTCGCATGACTGATTTATTAAAAAGAAAGTCTTCAGCGAGGGAGACTGGGCGTTACTCTATGACTCTAGATTCAAAAGGGATTTTAAAGGTAAATTATGTACAAGGTGGCTCGGTCCATACTTGGTTGACAGGGTCTTTGACAATGGCACTGTCCGTCTAGTGACCATTGATGATAACCGCATACCATTGCTTGCTAATGGCCACAAACTGCGACTGTATCATAAGCCTATTTCGAAAGACGCATTCATTTCACAAATCATCGCCGATCCAGAGTATCAGCTGACACCAGGGCAGGAACTTCTCTCTGCCTCTGCCGACCCTTGAACTGTAAATTGCGCTTTGAATCACTGTACATAAATAATTTTTTTCCTATTGTAGCGTATAATTATTTGTTTTCCTTTTGCATTTGATCTTTTCGTTTGTTGTTGTTTTTCAAGAATTTGCATCGTAGTGCCGGGCGAATGACCAAATTGGGCTTGTCGAACAGGAGTCATCTTCCTCTGCTTCCCTGCGTTGCATTTCCCCTTTTCCTCAAAATAAATTTGCCGGTGGCTGCAACATATTTCCCGGTGGCTGCAACATATTTCCCGGCGGCTGTAACATATTTCCCGGCAGCTGCAATATATTTCCCGGCGGCTGCGACATCTTTCTCCGGCGATTGTAAATTTATTTTCCGGCAGCTGTGACCTTTTCCCAATGACCAGAAAATCCTTTTTCCCAGAAGCCGTAACTCATTTCTCGGTGGCTGCAACATATTTTCCGGCAGCCGTGAATTTTTCCCGATGACCAGAAAATCTTTTTTCCCGGCAGCCATAACCCATTTGCCGGCGGCTGCAACATATTTTCCAGTAGCCGTAACCCATTTCCCGGCGGCTGCAACATCTTTGCTGGTGGCTACACCATATTTACTGACGGCTGTGACATATTTTCCGAGGGTCGGCAAACTTTTCCCTGGCCACCGTGATTTTTCCTGCTACCGCCAATCTTTTTCCCGACGCCGTGAACCATTCTCGGCGGCTGCAACATCTTCTTCCCCGGCCGCAATATCATTCTTGGAAACTGCAATTCTGCTCTATTTGGTGGCCATTTTTTCAGCATTAAACACCATTTTCTTACAACCTGTGGTGGTAACTGATGTGTTCACGAAAGAAATTGCTTCCACTACCAGATATGGCTCTGATTTATTCCACTCGTGCCGGCCAACTCAGCATAATTCCGACCCCGACGATGCGATGTTTTCTGTTTCACTCATGGAAGGAATTATGGCGTTATCCACATCATTATGATCAAATTAATACCTACGCACGAGTTCGGCTTTACAGCATCAGCATTCGCACGTTCCACCATTCTCCGTAGGCTATCCGACGCACCATCTCATGAGGTATGGCTTTGATTTTCACATGATTAAGTATTGATATGATTAACGATCTCAGTCGTACCTTCGTACGTACCACCATTATGGCTTAATTAACCTTTCCCTCATGCGACATAAAAACTAATAACCGCCACCTTCCCTAATTTGGCATAAAATTTTGAAACTCCCTCCATGGTGAACTTTCCAAATTTGCCATTTTTCTCAATATCTCCGCTCAGCGCCTTGTGCCTCCTCTGCACTGCAACCTCCATTCTCGAACTCTGTAACTCTACAGCCAGGATTATGGGGATCCCAACCCGCCATGAACCTTTGGATACACAGGATCTTAGGAAAAATCCCGCCGTTCTGGCCATCTTTCAAGCCACCAGCTAGCTCGAGTTCTTTGAGCGACTGAATGGCTTTAACCAGGAAGCAGCCCTGCAATTTTCCTTAAACCTCACAGATACTCACTCTGAGGTGTGGGGGCTGCGCATAGAAGTCTTCGAAGCCATTATATCCGAGGTTACTGCTATCCCGCAGGTGGGAAAGGCATGGTTTGGATGACGAGTTCCCACAACGAGCGCACGGGAAGCATTTTTACGAGAGGGGGAGCAAGTTCAGTCATCCAGACGAGGGATTGCACTATCTTCATTGCTGCGGCCATGGGATTAGGTTGTTGTCTTCCTCAAAAAGTACATCACTTGTGAAGGTAGGTACCAAACTGTTTATAATTCTGACCTGCCTTTACTTTCTCATCTCCGCCATGGCATTTTATTGAACATTCCATACTATTTTCTCCATGACTTGCGTCATATGGCGGCGTTTGTCCAAGCCGCTAAGCACCCATTTTCCTCCCTGACCCACCATGGTCTCATCAAATTAATAATCTCAAGAACCCTTGCTCAGCATAATATCACTTGGGAACAATTCACAGTCCGAGCTCAAGAACCAGCTCCCTTGTTGGGTGTCCAAATAGAACAGGACTCACAGGTTCAACCACAGCAGGAGGACCGGAGTTCCTCCAATATAGTTGGGGGGGGATGAAACTATATCAGAAGAAACGCAACCAGAGGCACAGGCAGAGCAATTGGAGGAGAGTATACATAAAAACCTTGTGGAGAACATAGACAATAGGACAACTCTGCCAGTAGAAGGTGAAACTAGAGCAGCACCAAGTGCTGTGATAGTTGAACCTGAAGATGACAGAGCTGGGGCAATTAAAGAAAATATCAAGCCAGTAACTATTGAATCCTCATCTGAATGGGAAGGAGGAACCTTAATTGTGGAAGAACAGCCCGAGGAGCAAGAAAATATTCCTTCGACCTCGGCTGTGAAACCTGACATCCCAGCTCCACAAAAGAAAACACCATAGAGGAGAAAGAAAATATCAATTTATGAAATGAACATAACTTCACCTATCAGAAGGAAAATAACTAAAATAGCTGCAACAGCAGAGGTAGCCAGAAAAAATGGGAAACCCTAGAAGCATAGGTTAAGTTCCCAATCCTTACACCAAGGCCAAAGGATGCTCCACAAAGGCCAGTTGAGGAAGAACCTAGCATTGAAGGACTTTTAGAAGAAAACACATTATTAAAGGAGGAAGTCCAAGTACTTCGAAGGGAAGTGGAGACATGGAAGGAAACCTGCAGAAAACAAGGTGAGAAGAAAATGTATACGTTGGTGGAGGCTGTAGACCAGTTGGAGGGATTGAACTCGACTGAGCCTGGCAAGGAATATGAGTGTGTGATCTTCCCTACCTATGGGGAAATATTCAAAGAGACAGGCCACAAGATTATAATGCGCACCTGCACAGTACCACAGTCAGCACCCACAATAGAGGAAAATGCAGAAAAAGAAGATACTGCCACACAAGAACCAGCATCTTTAAACATCCTTGTTGAAGTTGCCACTAATTCTGTGGAGGAGGAGGAAAAGGATGAAATCATGCATGATGTTGGGGACAAAGATTGCACTATAACCCCATAATGCTCCCAGGACATAGAGATTATAGAAGCTGAGCTACAAGTGCAGGGCATTGATAAACTTGAACAGGGGGCTGCAACACAAGAACCAACAAACCTGAATGTACCTGTCCAGTCGGCTGAACAAGTGGGAGAAGATAACCCCAGTATGGATGTCATACCCGATACACAGTGGAGCGAGGATGAACAAGCCTCAGGTGACACTGAGATCCTTGAGGAATAGCTGCACGAAGGGGAAGATATTCAATCTCAGAGGCAAGAGAACAAAGAAGACACTGTTACACAAGAACCAGTGTCTCTAAGAGCAATGAATTTATCTGTTGAAGAGAACCCAAGGGATGTTGTTGTTACACAAGAACCAGCAACACAAGAATAAATGCAGGTTGACTAGGAGGAAGACACTGTCACACAAAAACCAATGTCTAAAAAAGCCATGGATGCAGCTGTTGATGTTGCTATTACACAAGAACCAGAAACACAAGAAATGCAGGTTGACCGGGAGGAAGACACTATCACATAAGAACCAGTGTCTCGAAAATCCATGGATGCAGCTGTTGATGTTGCTATTACACAAGAACCAGCAACACAAGAAATGCAGGTTGACCAGGAGGGAGACACTGTCACACATGAACCAGTGTCTCTGAAGGCAATGAATGCAGCTGCAGAGGAGAATCCAGGGGATGTTGCTGCTACACAAGAACCAATAACCAAATTCAGAAATGCAGGTTGAGGAAGAAGGAGACACTGTCACACAAGAACCAGTGTCCTCACAAGTCGTGAATGCAGCTGTTGAGGAGAATCCAGGGGATGTTGCTGTTACACAAGAACCAACAACTCTCATAGTAAATTCGGATATGCTAGAGGACACTGCCCCATAATATCCAGTGCTTCTACCTCTTAGAAATTTCTTTAATTTAGACTCAGAGCAAGAAGGGCATTATAAAAAGGAAATTTTAAACCTCACAACAGAAGTCTCAGCCTTGAAGTTGGAAGTGACCAAATGGAAAAGCCAGTTGGAGGAGCACCAGACAAGTATGATTGCTTTGAGTGAGCATAGAAAAATCATTAAAGCACTAGAAGAGAGGTGGGCTGAAGAACGTATGGCCCACAGAATTAGGGAAGAAGAGCTGCAGAGCAAGTTGAAAGAATTAAAAAAGTTTCAATCTATGCAGCGAGAAAAAGAACAGATGTACACACTCTCTCAAGAACTCATGGGCACCAGGAAACCCTCTTCCTCTTATCTAGTGTTCCTATTTGAGAAATTTGTCTGGTTTAAATTGAAGGCTATATAGGAGGGGAGATCGTTTGAAATCACAAACTCAGCAAAGTTCTTGGAAACATTCTTTGGAAGCAATTTTGAGGAGCAGAACCTGCTGTGTGAATTATACCTGCATGAAATGGCTTGCCCCCTGGACCGCCACTCAAACCCTGTTCCATTCGCAGGGGATGTTCATCTCAGAGCCTTTGCTTCTTTTGTGAGTAATCACGTTCAGTGGGAAAGGTCTTTTCAGACCTTTTCCCATAATGAAGGCCACACTAACTTATGGATTCGAAGTGAACCCCAGAATCCTGGCATTCTTTTGGCACGGTACAGAAGTTTTATTTCAAGACCTCCCCTGGCACATCATATCATGAGACTGCAAGAAGAAGTGATCTCCACCTGCACCAATTATATTTCCAGACATCAGCAGGTGGCATTGGAAGGGAGTAAACATAGATGGCAGGCTGCCTCCTCTGCACTTAGAAGCCGGGATCCTTACTGTTTCAAAAATTTCATCCAGAGTCAAGGGTTATGTGGGAAGCATGAGGGAGTGTGGAGTTGATTGGTTGGGTTTGAAATTCAAATTTCCCCTCATTTGGTGGCCAGCAAAACCGGATAATATAGATTTTTCTTTGACAAGGGAAGAGGAGCAGCGGTGCTGGAAGTATTGGGTTACTCATAGAGGCTTTTTAAAGGAAGATCAGGTACCTGAGTTTCCCTACAACTTCTCTTCCCTCCATGAACACAGCTCAGTACAGGACTCAGACTCTGAATGATGTAGGTTGTTGCATGAGGACATGCAACAGGATAGTTGGGGGGAGATGTTGAGCCTAGGAATTACCCCTTTTTGACCATCTTCAATCACCTTTTCTTCCCCTGTCTTACATCATTTAGCATGCTAATCAGACCTGTTGTCCTTACTTTCATCCTCAAACTACCAAGGTATGACTGATCTTCACTTTATCTTATTAATGCTTATTATTGTGATAATTAAAGCTGTGTATCTCTCAAATGTGCTAACATGTTATGATTTATGGAGGCAGTTTGAGATAAGTGGACTGCAGGTGGATGAGGGCTGAACAAATATCAAAGAAAGGGATATTCGCTGCTTAAAAGGACCCTCAGCCCCCGATCATCAATGAAGACACGTGGTTTTAATGTAATATCCTAGACCAAGCTGTGACAGTGCAGCTGTAACAGAACGCGCTACATTGTTGCTCGAATATAATCGTGATCTAAAGAGATCGCTACTCCTGGGCAAGTCAACAGCCTTCCCGCATTTTCCATGTCATTATCATACCACGTTTTGTAACAGCCAGTATATTTAGGGCACCTAAAGATCAGAGATCTTCATGGCTGCCCTTTAATAGGATCGAAGGTTATGATTTGCATGTATAAATAGGAGAAGCTGTTTCGACCCAGGGGGTTGGCATATAGATAATCCATTCATTGTATTGAAAGCGGAAGCAACCTGTAATCATTCTTTCTTTTAATACAAGGAGTTACCTCTGATTTAAGGAAGCTGTACATTGTTCATCCAGTGTCTCTGTGTGGAGGTTAGGCCCACCTTCCGCAGAGATTGCTGAGTTAAAGTAGGATTTCTGAATTCATGGTTGTGTAATGCTTTGTTGATCATATTTCCTTTGTACGCAGCAGTAGTAGTGTGGATTTACAATATAGTTGGGATCCCATTTTCTTAAAGATTGGTAATTGGCGTAGAGTGACAGTTGATTGAATAGATAAATTCCTTTATGCAATTTGAGTGGTAGTTGTACGCAGCTTGGTTCATCTTGTAGTTTCAGTTGTTATCCTATGAATCCATGCAATTTATCTTTCCTGTTATGATTGTTGATTTTCATTCCTGCAAGTCAATTCCTTCAAATAGCTGAACTTAATCCTTTGCAATTGAATTTCTAGATTAATATTTAATTTATGTTTATGATTTTCAAGAGTAAGTAGATTGAATGGGCAGTTTAATTGTTCTGAGTTGTGAATAGGATTTCCTTTTTATCTGCAATTGTTGTTTGCATCTTAGATCATTTTTCTGAATTACATGTAATTGAATTTGTAGTATTTATAAGATTGTTATACAGCTGATTGGCACCTCTCCGTCCGAGTGCTGACATCCCTCAGGTCGGCACACAAAAGGACACTTATGGATTGAGGTTTGCCCAGTTTCATTATACCTTGGTTGATCATGAAATACATTACCTATATGCCCAGCTAGTTACTTTGCTATTTTGAGATTTTGAGTGCATGCGTGACTATCCCTATTGGCATGTCGCGCATATGCGCGAGTGTTATGTTCAGCAGGTCGCGCATACATCTATGCGCGGGTTTCCCTTCTACAGAGTCGCGCATGATGCGTGGGTTGCCTTATTACAGACCCGCGCATATCTCCCTCAAAATTAGTTTTTAAAACCACGCGTTAATGGGAGATTAGTTATTTCATTTACCTTAATCCCATTAACTGCTACAACCTCCCTAACCTTCGAAAACTGCCTCATTTCCTTCAGATAAATAGAGGCCTTGGGGAGGGGTTGGATATTCATACTTGGAGAGCAAAGTTATGCTGGTGGATTTTATACAGAACCTTTGGAGCAGAGAAACTCAGAGTCCTTTGGTGACAGAGGAGTCCCTTGTTCAGACATTGGGTTGTAACCTAAACTCCCTCTATTACTGTTAATAAAGCAGATTACTTCTTCCATATTGTGTTTCATGTGTTGTGACTTGGTAAATATCTATATTTCATTATGATATGTGATGTGCCTAACATGCATCTTTATATATGAATCATACTGTATATTGGAAGAATCTTTGTTAACAGGTTGAAGGAGGAATTATCCTGGAGATTGTAGAAGTGAAGCAAAGAGGAAGGAGTTAGCTTGGATCAACCTTCGTTTATTACAAGTAAGTTCCTGCTACTTCCCTATTTCCTATTTGTGCTTTTATAATCAAATTGTCTGCAAGGTCATAGTACGTTGGTAACCCCCAGACCTAGGTTATTAGGTGAATTATTCATTACAACAGAACTGGCGACTCCGCTGGGGAGGCCAAGTTTGCTTTAGGTCTTTTTCTGTGGTCCTGGCCAGTAATTGCTCGAAGTCTTGTTTGTGATCTTTTGTCCTGCCTTATTACATACTTACAGCATTTGAAAGTCTTGGTTTTTTCTCTGTTTTCTGGGAAAATTTTATACCTATGCGCGGGTTGCATTTATAGACAGTCGCGCATATCGAGTTGCATGTGCGGGTTGTCCTTATAGACAGTCGCACATCATACGCGACCTGCTTTACTATACAGTCGCGCATATCCCTGAAGATTGTGATTTTCATGTTGAAGTTTGCTTGTTCTTTGGCATGGTATGAGTCCTGTCTTCTGTAGAGGCTTTCTTTAAGAGTGTTGCATAGTTGTCTGAGCGTTTCAGGTGATCACGTTTGAGTGCTTTTCGAAGCCCTTGGGTTCCTTTTACTTGTGTTATTTACTGTTTGCATTTTGAAACTTCCTGGCCTGTTTGGGTTATTGGTTGAGTGCTTGAGTCTAGATCAGTGATCAGGGTCTTAGACTCTGTTTGTCCAGTCTACTGTCTATCAGTTTTTGGTCTGTACTTACCTGTTTGAAAGTCTGCAGTGATTGTCAGATCATTGTTTGTACCCAAATTGAGGTCCTGGCTTGCTTCTTTTGCTGGTTTTTAGGGTCTGTCTGCCTTTTAGTTTCTGTTTGTGTTCTTTATACAGTTTATAAGTGTCAAGTCTACCCAAGCATTGCATTTATACATGCACAGTACTTTTTTGAGCGTTTTTTAAATGAAAAATAAAACATAAATAATCTTCTGCATTGTAATTTTTGCATTAGAATAGTGTTTGTTTCAGTTTAAGAAATACATATCTCAGAAAAATACAAAAACATATAGGCTAGTTTCTCTTATTTAAGTGCTGATAGTTCATCATATATCTTTAAAAAATAAAAATAAAATAAAAATGAAAAGAAGCTTATTTTTACAGTGTTAGTTTGCTTTAGATGCACTTTTATTTCATTTGTTTTCTGCTGAGTCAAAAATACCACACAGTCCATCACTACCGCCTCCTTTGAGTAAAGAACAGCCCTTAAAATTAACGCTTACATTTAAAATCTATTAGTAAGTTTTTATTTTTAGGGCCTTCCACCTACTAGCTTAGGCTAGGTTTGTGGGCTAGGGAGTGTAAACTTCCCACAAACTATAAACTCAAACGTAGACGGCCATTCATTAGGTAAATCCTTGGTTCTACCACTGTATCTGGGAAGCTCCTCTCAAAAGGGAGTTAAGCACGAGGCCGCGTGGAGGCTTGGACAGAGGGGATAACCCCCCGAATCCTTGTCAAAACGTAACCCAGGAATTTTACGCATCTGAGGATTCTGTCTAGGCAGAATTTGGGGCTCAGCTACCCTGCTCATGCGTACGAGTCCGGCTCGCGACTGTCCCCCCAGACAGTAGGTATTGTCAAGGTAGCCTTAGTCTCTTGTCTTTTAGGGCTCATACACAGGTAAACCGGAAGGTTCTTTCTGGTTCACCTTGGACGGACTTGGAAGGTAACCCTTGCGGAAAGTGCAGGAGGGCGGTTGGGTGATTCCTCTGCTTGTGCCTGAGAACCCCTCAAGGACACCAAGTAACTGTTCATCAGCCTTCTTCTGGAAGGTATATCTTTATAGCCTGTTCTGATTGCTTGAGACTTAGGATCTTTTTTAGTGTATGCTCTGTGATTTTGCTTGTGATTAGTCTGACCTTAGGATGTGGTTTATTTGAGTCTTAATTCTGGAGGACCAAGAGATTAGAAGGTCAAGAAGGTTGAGAAACCTTCCTCCTCTCACACCACTGGAACCTCCACCTTTACCTCAAAGGCGGAGACTAAGCACAGGTGGTTCTTTTGAACCGGTAGGAACTAGTGAGGTTCTTGGTGAACCTGAGTTAATAGCTAACCGCTTTGATTTAGATACAGTCGAGATAGAAGAATTGCAAGCTGACGAGTTTGCAAGAAATTATAATACCCCCTTGACTTATTTGAACGATCCTGTGATCGTGCAGGTTAGACCTTTTAGTTCACCAGTACTAGGTGTACCTGTAGGTAGAGCTATGTCTTCTGAAGGAGAAAGTTCATTTGTT
>LPNX010767892.1:6293-44371 GCA_001517045.1 Pseudotsuga menziesii
GTTGATCTGAAAGTTGGTTTTGACTGGATGGCTGATCAAGAATGATTTTTGGCTTAAGGTTAGAGCCTTCAATCACTGAATTCTGAGTCCGGCTCACGAACGGGTTTTTTCCATTTAATTTATGGAAAAATTAACCCAAAAAACTTAGGAAAAGTAATAAAAATTAAAAAATAATTTTTCACTGTTCGAAAAAAGATTTTTTCGAAATTTTTTTTTATGTGTCCAGATGACTTAGGACATGACCATGATCTATCTAAATAATGTCTAGTAAGCTTATAACACTCAGCTGGGCTCTAATAACCCCCCAAGGCCTAGAATTCAACATCGGGCATTCCAGCTTTGGAGGAAGCGGGAGAAAACCTCTTCAATTATACTCGGCTAAAGGCAAAGCATAATTGTCAGGGGCAAAAAACTCCCTGGATACCCTATTTGCAATTCTACGTCTTAAGAGACCGAACCACTCAAAAATATCCTACTAGCACATTTTATTACAAACCCCGTGGGGCCATGGTCAAAATTATTCAAATCAAAAAGTGACTAGCCAATATTGGCTAGACAAGCAGACGGATCAACTGATACACTGGAGTCAGACTTTGAACAAGTCTGTCAATTGGCGGCTCCTCAGGTAACCCAACTATGGTACAGAAAAGTTGGTAACACAACCATACAACCCAAACTTTGTTCTCCTTCAACTCTTCCTCTTGCATTTCTAAATGCCATTTATGTGCACACTATTATTTGAAATATTTGTTATTCTAGACCAAAGAGGTGATAGTTTCTTTACAAATGAAATTTCAACAGAGCGTACGCCATAAGTAGGGGATACTAATATACATTTTTCTTATAATGATGAAATCAAGATAAATGTAGAGAATCTTAAGAAAAGAGCGTTATTTTTTAAATGCCTTGAGAGTTTGTCAAAATATAAGGACATTTACAAACAAGATGTCGATAATTAGGAAACGATAGGTTGGAAAGTAGAGTCTTTGTTGGGTCATGGTCAACTATAGCTCTTGACCAAGAATACCTAGTTTATGCACTCGTTTTGGTGGAGTATGAATGAGTACATTGTCCTTTGCTTAAAAACAACGTTGGCAGGAACATTTTGAACCCAGTGTTGTCTACGCTTGGTTAGTGGCCCCAATGGCCTTTAAATGGCATTCATTGTATAGTTCTTGACCTAGAAAAACCGGTTTAATGCACTTCTTTCTAGTGTAGTATGAACGAGTACATTAGCCTTTTCTTATGTATAACCTTTGCATTAACCTTTTGACTACCTCTCCAAAATAAAAATAAAAATGTCATACATCCAATTCTAACGAACCATACAACCCAAACTTTGTTCTCCTTCAACTCTTCCTCTTGCATTTCTAAATGCCATTTATGTGCACACTATTATTTGAAATATTTGTTATTCTAGACCAAAGAGGTGATAGTTTCTTTACAAATGAAATTTCAACAGAGCGTAAGCTATAAGTAGGGGATATTGATATACATTTCTCTTATAATGATGAAATCAAGATAAATGTAGAGAATCTTAAGAAAAGAGCGTTATTTTTTAAATCCCTTGAGAGTTTGTCAAAATATAAGGACATTCACAAACAAGATGTCGATAATTAGGAAACGATAGGTTGGAAAGTAGAGTCTTTGTTGGGTCATGGTAAACTATAGCTCTTGACCAAGAATACCTAGTTTATGCACTTGTTTTGGTGGAGTATGAATGAGTACATCGTCTTTTGCTTAAAAACAACGTTGGCAGGAACATTTTGAACCTAGTGTTGGATACGCTTGGTTAGTGGCCCCAGTGGCCTTTAAATGACATTCATTGTACACCCTCAGTGGTTAGTGGTGGACCACTATAATGTTAACCCTTAGTGGTCATTGGTGGACCACCATAGTGTTAGTGGTCTCCCACTAACATTAAGGTGGTCCACCACTAACCACTGAGGGTGTACAATGAATGCCATTTAAAGGCCATTAGGGTCACTGACCAAGCTTAGTCAACAAAGCGTATTCCACAAGCAACGAAGTTTGTGTTGAGTTATGGTGTAACTCAGGATGACCTCCATGCAGACTGCCTAGCATGGAGGCACTTATTAGCTCAGGCAAGAGGGTAGAGTGTGAGATGCATTCTGCCATGGATCCAGTTGTGGATACATGCAGTGTATCAAGTCACCTTTGCGAGTTACATGCAAACGTGCATGCATACAATTTTGCAGCAGTTTGATTTTTGGCACTTTTACCAACTATTTTGTACAATAGTTGAGCTTCCTATTGAGCCGCCAGTTATCAAGCATGATGAATGCTCATCTCCAGATTTCAGAAGTTCAGTGTGTTCCAGAGTTGGCTAGTATTTGGCTGAACTTTTTATTTTTTGTAAAATACATGTTCATACCCCCTTGGGGAAAATGTAAAAAATGTCCTAGCATTTAAACTTTTATAAAAGGCTCAGCTTCCCGAACTTGGGCATCAAGCCGACTAGCCCAGAGTGTTTTTTCCCTTGGTTATTATTGGCTGTTGAACAAACGACCAATAATTTCCGAGTTTTTCACTCGCTCCTCCAAAGCTGGGGTAGTTGTCTTGATGTTTCGGCCTTGGGAGGTTATTAGAGCCTTCGTGTCAGTGTTTTTTGTCATGCTAGGCATTCGGATTGAGTTGTATGAACATGTACTAGGTCCCCCTAGAGTTTCGTTTGATTTCGAGAAAAAATAATTTTCTCCTTTTTTTAAGCCATTTTTTAATGGTTTAAATGAGAAATTTCAAAATGTAAAAAAAGAGTGATCCGGAGTCCGTTTTTGGCATGGTTGGGCTCATTTTCAAGCTCGGAGCTGCGTTGTTGCCCCAAGGACCACTTTCACCATCAGTCGGGCAGCCAAAGCACCCCGTGAGGCAGTATTTGGCTAAAAATGCATCAAGATGGCATTTTAATGCTAAAAATGGGTATGTTGGCACTTGGTCAAAATATTTAAAAAAGTCAAATAAGTGTATTTTATTAGTAAAGATTGACTTGGGATGGGTCCATGGTTCCATACATGTGAGTTGATCCAAGGGAAAGATCACGTTTGGTGCATGGGGATCACACTAAGCGTGGAGTATGAAGTGATGAGTGGGATTGGGAGGGACCATCCACTTAGTAAATTATAAAATAAACCATGGAATAAAGTATCCATTACCAAGGCATGTGATTTGATTCATAAGAAAAATGACATGGCAACTCAAACTTTGTTTTAAAGTATGATTTCGGGTTGTTTCATAAAAGGATGACGTGAGGAGGACTCATGTTGAACCAATGTGACATGAGGACTTGCGGTGATGTGGATACCAAGCGAATGTGTATGGTTGAGTGGACTTGCCAACCTCAAGCTTGGCGTCATCGTGGTGACCCACGCTTTAATTGAAACGTGAACTAAACATCACATTTGATTGGTAATGAAGGTAGCAAATCATTGAAGAACAATGAGATGCACCAGCCTTGGGGAGTGATGTCATATGGTGACCCATGATTGTAATATACGTCTTGTTCAAATCGGGGGCGGCTTCATCAAGGGAAGTTTCGATAGGGTTAGTTGATTTAATGAAGACGTGGCATATGATCATTAAAGTGAAGACAGGAGTTCACTTATAGTTTGTGACTTGATTGACATAGGTTATGACTCCACCAAGTCGCCGTGGAAGCACCCAGCCTTTGACACTTCACACTTGAGATATGTGGCACCCTCTCCTTTAGTACTTCTCAATCACATCCGACAGTTCGCTCCTAAACTCTTGTACAACTCGGCTTTCTCTCTTGAGTTCACAAAGTCCCTCCCGGGGCTTGGTTTTTGTATAAATAGAGGCTCTTGGAGCTCTATTCTTCATGGAGAATTGGGCATAGAAACTTTGCAAAAATTGTAATCAGTATTTCATTGAATAAAGCTTTTTCGACTTTGGAGGTCTATGTGATTGTTTCTTCATTGGTGGATGTGTCTATTATGAGGTGATATGTTTCCTTGCTTTCAATTTGTTTCTCATGTGTTGAATCAAATAACTAGCTTTAGAAGTCTATTGTTAGAACATACGATTTTCCATTTGCAACTGTCAAGTTGGATTATTATGCAAAGCTTATCGTAATCTAGATGAGTACAAGTATTCAATTATATGAAGTATTGATTTTGGTTTAAATATTCATAGCATACTAGTTATTTTGTTTGATCTCACTGGGTTTCAAGTTTGATTGTCTCAACAGATCTTGCCATTTGGAGAAGGGTGTGAGCTCAATTGCATCAATCTCATCTCCATCATCATAAGAACCTTCTAACATTGTGTTGCAGCTGCAACGTTTTCCCAAATTATTTTTTTAAATTTTGGACCCTCCTTTTAGATTTTGTCTTGCTTGGATTGCTAAACTTTGTTGTTCCTCTGCTGCAAGTTTGATCTTTTTGAGGTTGGTTTAAGGTAAATTGTTGATCCTCTCGGAAGATGAATGATCTAAAACTGTCAATGCTTTTGACTGTGGGACTTAGCATTTTAATCTTTTTCGATAATTTGGTTTTATCACTGTTAGATTTTTTGTTGAAGATTGAATCGGGGTTTTAGTTCTATGTGCCGCCGCTATTTCAGAGATGAAACGAACTGTTTTAACCGCTGCATAACTTCAAAGTCTCCCAAGCACTTAATGTTTTTATGATTTTTCGTGTTTCAATGATTTGTGATTCGAGGCACTAGTCCTCTTTGCAGTCGTCGCCATTCGGGAAATCTAAACAATGAATGACCCGATGAATAGTTTTGTTTCCCGCCGATTTCCTTGTTTTTTTATTATTATTTTGCGATGATTTGTTTTAACACTATCGGAAGTCAGTTGATTTTTGTTTCGGAGCTGTAGTCATCTGTGCAGCCGTCGTTTCGGAGGATCAATAATAAATGTTCTGACGGTTTAGGCTTTACCCGCGCCGATTTCATGTTTTATTGGTTCTGCTCTTTTCGCTATCGGAATTGTGTTAGTTTTTGATCGGGGGATTAGGCGTTGGCTGTTTCGATTGCCGATGGTTTCGTGTTTTGCGGAAGTCGTAGTCTATTTTAATCCCGTCGTTGCGGCTCCGGAGCGGACTAACCATCTGACGTGGTTGTTCTATTTTTTACCGATGTTTGATTTTTGCCGATTGTTTTCTTTTATTGCGGAACCAATAGTATGTGTGTCGCCCGTCGTTGCGGCTCCTTAGCGGGCTAATCGCTCGATCCTTAGTTTTCCATTCGTCGATGAGGATTGTATCTGCCCGATGCTTAGTTTTTCCTGCCATGGGCGACGAAAAATTTTCTGTTTTGATCTAGTTAAGGTTTTCACGTTGAAAACGTAGTACCGGGTTTCACTTTTGATGCTCATTTTTATTGGTAGTATGGTTTACGTTTTATTGAAAGTGGTCTGGATAAAGGATGAGTTTTTCGTTTTAATTGCAGACAGACCTAGGATATTTTTTCAGATCCAGTTGATGATTACTGCTGCAAAGAAGATATATCTAGAAGCCAAAGCGGAAGGGAGGCAGCAAGGAAAAAAGAGGCTGGCATAGAGAAGCAAGATTAAAAACAAGACCAGCGGATTCGATAGCAGCAGAGGCTCAAGGAAAAGTTGATCACTGATTGAGCTGGTCTCTTGTTATAAAACTGCTATTAGCTTTTAATGAAATGTAACGTATTGTCTAAATCATGAGCACTCACAAAAGGACAAAATTGTGAGATTAAATGGTTGAGGAGCCCAAAGGTCACCGAGGGGCAGTCCAAGAGTTTGGCTTGTAGTATAAATATAGGAGAGTTAGATATAGCAGGCACTTTTTCTCAGTTAGACTTGTGAGAACATGTTGTAAGAGGAACTATTTCATTTTACAATAGATAATTATAATTTTGCCTGTTGGAGAAAGATTTGGTGGAATGTTCAAATGCTGTGAAATGGATGTTGTTGAAGGGGAACTATTTCGTTTTCAGCCTTTTTTCCATTAACTGTAAGATCGTTCTAACTTGTTGAACCTATGTTCTTGTATGAATGCTCTCTGGTTTATTTTATGAAAATTTCCACTATGAGTAATAAATGTTGTTCATAAACAATTGGCTATCTGGTTGTCCAAATATCTTTAAATGTTCATGTGTTTTGAAAGAAGTATCAGCTATCTGTGATTGTTCATAATGCATGTACAAAATATATTACTCATTAATGAATGATAATCTTGCTCCCTAGGGATAGGTTAGGTAGTTAGTTTTAATTTCTTGCTGTGTGTGATTTAGATGCGAGAGAGTTTAAGACGAGAGGTAAGAACCTGCGCATCACATTGTGACTGCTCCTCGTACTCTTGATCAATCTGCATTTTAGATAGGCACTTGCATCTCATACTTAAAACTAAAAACACAAAAATATACACGGTGGACCGGGCCATAACCGGTAAAACCTTTTATTTTTGTTACTTGACCTACAGTAGCCGGATCGTAAACCGGACAGATTCCCCATACCAAATAGTCACGGGCTAGTTGGGAAGGTTGACTGGGGAGAATCCCTTGCTGTTGTCGCCTGCAATTTTCCAGGCGTCAACACATTGTTGTCTTTCAGGTCCTACAGAATTGGGATTTTTCCAAGAAGAAAAAGGCAAGGAGATCTTTCTCCAAAGCTCCATCTTCAAATTTCGAATCTATCTTTACTTTGGTTACTGGTTACTTTAGGAGGCCCTAGTCTTCAACTTTTCTATCCTTTGGCTTCCTTTCCATTGCCTTGTTTGGCTTGCTTTTCCTCTTTCCTCTTCGCTGCCCTCTTTTCCTCTTTCTTCACTTAGTTTGCAGCCCTCTTTTTGTTAGTTTGTAGCCATCTTTCTTTCTTTTTGCAGCCCTCTTTTAGCCTTTTCTCTCTTCCGTTTCATAGCCTTTTCTCTTCTCTCTTTCCTCCATTTTCACTGTAGAAGTTTCCCCTTTTAAGAGTTAGTTTGTAGTTTTATCTCTTTAATTTTTTTTGTTTAACATATAACGTTTCAAGTGTTTAAAGCTTTTACTTTCAAGGAAAATCGAGAAAATCCCAAAGGCTAAAGGGCAAGCAAGGAAGCAAGTAGAGAGAAAAAAGACAAAAATACTTCCCTTTTCTTTCTTTCTCCTTCTCACCTTGCTCTTTCAGGAAGAGGCAAAAGCAAAATCAAAGAAAGCATTGTAAAAGAGTTAATAAAAAGCAAGTGGGATAAAGGCTTCCACACCCCTCTTCCCCCATTTGGGGGAAGCTTGTATCATCTCTTTATTTTCATGTTTTGCTTAATAATTTGCTAGAGTAGAATAGGAAAGAGTAGTTTTGTTATTTAGAAATTTTGCTTTCATAAAAGTTAGATAGAAAAGTCTTTTGTTTTATTGCTTAGTTAGTTCAAGTTTTGTTTATTTCTTTTGATATACTATTGCAAAAACTTAAAAAAAGAACCAAAATCTCTTGAATCTCACTGTAAGGTGGATCAAGAGTGCTCTCTATCGGAGAGTTTGTTTAATCTTTCTTCAATTTTCATGCACTTTACCTTTTTGCAAGTTATTAATTAATTTCTAAGTCTCTTGAACTTGCCGGAATCCAAGTCAAGAGCACTCTCTGTCGGAGAGCATATTATTTTTTGCATCATCCTTGCACTTAGGCATATAGATAGATAAGACTCTTGAACTTTTGTCATAAGACAAAGTCAAGAGCGCTTTCTGTCGGAGGGTTTAATTAATTCTTTTAATAAAATCTTTCAACTCACATTCCCCTCTAATTAATTTACTTCGTTGACATCCTTCACCAAGTATGCTCTGTCGACTTTCATAGTTGGGCTCGTACTCAGAACGGTGAATAGACTTGCTAAGATCGCAATAACAACACAAATAAAATTTTACCCCTTAACCAACGCACTGGTGTTGTAGAAAGTATCCAAGTCTATTCTCAGTAAGGGCACCGGAACTCCCCGTTGTCTTAGAGTCACGACTAGCTGGTCAATCCTCCAGGACACCAGCCCGAGATACTGGACGGGCCAACATGTCTAGAATGGAATGACTTTGAACACTTTTTCGATTGGTCTCTGATACTTTCTTTGTTTCAAAGCCATAATAAACAAGACCACTAAAATATTTAAAACGTACCAAGAGCACTCGCACAACATATCCACTAGTTTTATTTCAAGACTTGTATCTTTGTTATTCTTTAAGCATTGCAGAGCTTCGACTCCATAAGGCATTGGTCTATTATTTTATGCATTATTGTTAATCTGGATCATTTGTCCTTGGCTTATAAAATCTTTATCTGTGAATGCAAATTTTATTTTTACAAGTTCTTGATATATTGTTCATCTTTTAATCCAGTACAACAACGTGGATTGCTTTTTTTGTCTTGTGTTCAAATTCTTATAAATATTATCATCTTCATCATAAATTAACTCCTAAACAACACCCATCTGCATCTCTTCAATAAAATTAACTTAAACACATTTGAAAGGTGAACACTTGAGATCTCCAAAAACCAAGCACATCAGTCTACTCGCCTCAGTCAAGCGCATCTCCTAGTAAGTTCAGTTTCTCATTCCGCATAATTTCAATTTTTTGTGACTTTCTGACAAGATGGCCCCAAGCAATAAGCTTGAGGACAAACTAGAAGGCATAGATAATTTTCGAGCATGGAAATATAGGATTGGCCTCATTCTCTTGATAAGTATATCAAAGATGAAGTTGCAGAACTTGAAGAAGCTTAAGCTAAGGAGAAGCACAAGAAGGATATGATTAGGGCACAAAGGATTATTGCTGACTCTATCAAGGATCACTTGATCCCTCAAGTGTCATCCAAGAAGACTCCGAAAGAAATGTATGATGCTCTATCAAGAATGTATGAAGGAAGAAACATCAACAAAAAGATGAATCTAAGAGCTCAATTGAAGAGCACCAAGATGAGTCATGGAGAATCCATCCAGGACTGCTTCACAAGGGTATCCCAGTTAAAGGAACAACTAGAAGCTATTGGAGACAAACTTGATGAAGATGAGTTGGTTATGACTGCTCTCAATGGTCTCACTAGACCTTGGGAGTTATTCATCCAGATGATGTGTGCCAGGAAGGAAAGCTTGAAGTTTGATGTTGTATGGGAAGATTGTATTCAAGAGGAGACTAGAGTGGAAAACAGAGAAGTTCTACTGAAGGAAGATGATCAAGTCCTAGCCACTCATACCAAAAGAAGAATAAGTCAACCTAAATTCAAGAAGAGAAACCACAAGGGGTCTCAACCTCTCAGAAGAATCCAAAGAACAAGAGAAAGTCTTCCAAGTAAGGACTACTTCGACTTTCAATCTTTTCATTGTGATAAGATAGGGCACATTGCCAGAAATTGTCCTATGAAAAGACAAGAATATAAGAAGAGGATCAACAACAACAAAAGACATCATGCTCATCTAGCTGAATATAAGGATGAAGAAGAAGAAGAGGAAGGACCTCCACGAAAGCAAGCAAGAGAAGAGGATGTAGAAGAGTATGTACTATTCTATGCACTCTTTGGATCTATAACACCTAGAGAGGACACTTGTCTTATTGATAGTGGTGCACATGAGGTGACAAAAGAAAAACCTGTCAAGACTTGAAGAAAATAACTCAACTTAGAAAGTATCTCTAGGAGATGACTATCAATATCCGATCAAAGGAATTGGGGAAGCAAGCTACAAGCTTGATTCAGGAAATCCCCTAAAGATGAAAGAAGTATTGTATGTACCTGGTCTAAAGAAGAATCTACTTTCTATCTCAGCTTTAGATAAGAAAGGATTCAGAGTTGCATTCATAGATGGCCAAGTACTCATGTGGCCCAAAGGAAAGAAAATTGAAGATGCAGTTGTTATCGATGAAGAAGAAGGAGGCCTGTATAAGCTCAAGGGGCATTCATAAACAACCCTTGTTCATAAGTCCACTAACCCTAGTGAACTATGGCATAGAAGGCTTGCCCACATCAATTACAAGGAACTACCTCATGTGAACAAAGTAGTGACGGGACTACCAGACTTGAAGATTAAACATGAAGGCATTTGCAAGGGATGTGTGAAAGGGAAGAACATCAAGAATCCATTTTTGAAGAGTGAAACAAAAACAAAAGGTATGTTGGAATTGATTCATTCAGTTGTGTGTGGTCCAATGTCCTCCACATCTTTAAGTGGATTTTAATATTATATTGCATTTATTGATGACTATTCAAGAAAGACTTGGATATACTTCTTGAAAGCAAAGAGTGAAGTGTTTGAGAAATTCAAGGAATTCAAAGCCTTGATAGAGAATCTTTCAGACAAGAGAATCAAGACACTCCTATCAGACAATGGCGGAGAATATACTCAAAAGACTTTGAAGCCTTCTGTAAAGGTGTCGGAATCAAGAGGGAACTAACCACTCCCTACAATCCTCAACAGAATGATGTTGCGGAAAGAAAGAACATAAGCATCATGGAGGCAGTGAAGACAATGATATATGATCAAGATCTTCCAATGCATATATGGGCAGAAGCAGCAAGAACTGTTGTCTATGTACAGAATAGAATATCTCACAGTTCTCTTGGATTCAAGGCTCCAGAAGAGATGTGTATGGGAAAGAAGCCCAAGGTAAGTCACCTCAAAATATTTGGTTGTCCAGTATATATTCATATATCGAAAGAGAAAAGAACCAAGAAGGGGATATTTGTTGGATACTGTGAAGTATCCAAGGCATTCAGAATTTACATTCCCGGATTCCATCACATGGAAATCAATAGAGATGTAACATTCGATGAAGAAGTAGCTCTCAAGAGATCCAAAAAATGTCAACATGAAGATGTGTATGAGGAAGATGCACCACCCAGAAATGTAGAGACTACATTCCTCCATAAAGATGAAGGTCCTAAAGAACATGATATGACAGAACCACAAGAACATCCTACGATGGAGATATCACGAAAGAGAAAGCCTGCTTGGGCAAGAGAAATTATGCAAGAAGCAGAAAGATATCGAGCTCCTGAAGGCTCTATTGTCCGTTGATTGCACACCAGCAGTAGAAATCTTTCGGGAGCTATCTCCTCACTTAGGAAAGTGGGAGAGGTGTGACCTTGGGGGCAAGCATAGAGCTAGGTACTGTCACCTACTCCTAGCTCCTCCGTTTAGGCTAACTCCTAACGAAGCCAAGGGGGGTAGTCCCTAACAAAGAGTTTTCTAAGGCTCAATGTGGTTAAAGTGTTTTAATTAGTTGCGGGTGCGGATGGGTGTTATTTAGGAGTTATTATGATTAGAAGTGTTTATTTATTATGAGTATGACACATAATCAAAAGCAATCCACGTTGCTAGCAAGAGATTTAAGCAATGATTGATGATTCCAGACTTTAATTATGCATTCAGAGAAAGAAATTATAATAAACCATAGACAATTGATCAAATAAGATAATTATGCAAATTAAAAAAGGACCAGTGCCTTATTGAGTCAATAATGCTGAAATGCGCAAGAGAATTAAGCACAAGTCTAGAAATCAAACTAGTGAATGTTAGGTTATGCGAGTGCTCTTGGTAGGTTTTAAGGATTTTATGTGCTCTTGATTAAGGTGTCAACGAAGGTTTGTCAAACGTCGGGAGAATATTCTAAGTTCACTCCATTGAAGACATGTTGGGCCCGCCCAATATCCCAGGCTGGTATCGCAAAGATTGACCAGCTAGCTGAGAAGCTTAGACAGCAGGGTTTTGACGCCTCTACTATGAAGTACTTTAGAAAATTCCTTACAACGCTGGTGTGTTGGTTGCTGGGTGTTAAATTTTATTAAGTTATTCTTGCAAGATTAAAGATCCAATGTCGTTTCTGGGTACTCCGATCTGAGATCAGTTAGAGCATACTCCGGCAAGCAGAGAACGAAGTTAATTAATTAAGGGATGTGTGTTGCAAGTTTTATTAAATCAGTTAATTAGGACTCTCCGACAGAGAGCGCTTTTGACCCCGTCTTATGACAGTGGTTCAAGAGACTTAGCTAATCTAAGATGCCTAATGCAGGGGTATGCAGTTCTATGAATGCTCTCCGATAGAGAGTGCTCTTGATTTGTATTACTGCAAGTTCAAGAGTCTTACTTAATTCGTTAAACTTGAATGAAAGAAATAAAACAATAAAAATCTAACTACCCAAGAGTTTCTTTCAGGCTTTTTAGGGCCCTAATTGGGAAAGCAAGGGGGTAAGTATACAGTAAGAAATATGCCACGTTCAATTTAAACAATCAAAACAATATTTTTAACTCATTTTCTATGGACAATAAATTAATCAAACATGCACTACTTGAATAAGATTATGTAATTATCCTACCCTATTCTACCATTAGCATTTTAAACAAAAATGAAAAGCATGACAGTGAGACGATACAGGCTTCCCCCAAATGGGGGAAGAAGGGTGTGGGAGCCGTAATCCCACTCGCTTTTTATTAATTTTACAATTTTTGATGACTTGTTCTTTGCCTTTTCCTGGAAGAACAGGGAAAGAAAGGGATGGAAGAAGAGGGAAAATTGTCTTTTTTGTTCTTGCTTGCTCACTTACTTGTTTTTAGCCTTTGGGCTTTTCTCGATTCCTCCTGCAAATAAGAGCTTTAAACAGTTCAAACGTTATGCATTAGTTAAAACTTTAAAGACAAACTACAAACTAAATTCTCGAAAAAGAGGGTAAAAACCAGCGGTGAAAGAAGAGGAAAAAGAGAGGAGAAAAACCAAGAAAAGGGAGAGAGAAAAGGTGAAAAAGAGGGCTGTCCTAAAGGTGAAAAAGAGGGCTGTCCAAAGGCAAAAAGAGGGCTGTAAAACAGTAAAAAACTGGGCAACGAACAGTCAAAAGAGGGTTGTCCAAAAAGAAGGAAGAGAGGGTTGTCCAAAGTGAAGAAAAGGGGTTGAAACTAGAGCAAAAGAGGGCTGTCCAAAGTGAAGAAAAGGGGTTGCAAATTAAAGTGAAAAGAGGGCAGCGAAGAAGAAAAAGGAAAGGCAAGCCAAACAAGGCAATGGGAAGGAAGCCTAAGGATTGAAAGAAGTAAACTAGGGCTTCCTAAGTGACTGGTAACCAAAAGAACATTAACTTGTGGATGGAACGCAAGAGAGAGAGAGTTATTCCCAGCTTTCTTTTTGAAGCAAAAGATGACGAACACTGTAGGTCCTGCAATTAAAAATGTTAGATTCAAATGGTTGTTTTGAAGTATGGGATAAGCTCACACCCTTCTACAATCTGTGAAGCCTAAATTACATCAAAACTTAAAACAAGACGTGAGATAAAATGTATGCTAGTATGTTAGGCAAATCAAATCAAGATCAACATTTTGTATTATTTACTACTCATGTCCATCGAAATATTGATTTACTTTGCATAAATAACCAAATTGAAGCTACAAATGGCTATTCTACTGTGCCAACAATGGCCTTCTTGAGCTAGCAAAATATTTAAACACAAGTAAAAAGAGATGAGTTAGAGACAATATCACCTCAACCATGATGAATCCAGCACAATCAAGAGCCCATAGACCTCCAAAGTCGAATATCTTTATTAACAAAGCTAAAGCAAAATGCTTGATACAATTTTCTCAAAGTAACTTTAACCCAAAAGTTCCATGCTGATAGAGCTAAAGAAGCCTCTGTTTATACAATGAGAGAAGACCCAAAACCCTAAAACCAGATTAAGAGTAACACCGGAGTAATTGAATGAGTTCGGCATGATGATTTGGAGTTGAACTGAGCTGCAACCGAGTTGTAACTGAGTGCTGGAGTAATGAGGGGGGGTGAGGTGGCTCATCCTCCCTCGTAATGATCACCCAACCAATAGATAACCCACACTTCAACCAAAATGGATTTGACCAAAGAAGGCAAATTTCTGACTGATAGTTCAACTGCTACACTCCGATACTTGATCTGAAACTAACCGATATTGATTGGAATCATCATAAATGCTCCGTGCCATGTCATTTAGCCTTTTATTTTATTCAATTTGGTTAATTTTGGAGAGTTTTTTATTTTCTCCAAAATATTCATTTTTAATATTTTAATTAATAATTTCTCGGTAAATGACTTTTTTGAGAAATTATTAATTATGAGACCGAATGAACTTATGAAACTTGGATCTGGCTGGCTAGCTGATCAAGAATGATTTTTGGCTTTAAGGTTAGAGCCTTCAATCACTGAATTCAGGTTCCGGATGACTAACTTATTACAAATTGAATTTTTCCATTTAAATTATAGAAAATTTTAATTAAAAACTTAGGAAAAATAAAAAAAATTAAAATTTTGATGCGTCTGGTAAAAAAATTTCGGGCAATTTTCTGAGGGTCCTAGTGGCTTAGGACATAACCATGCTCTATTCTAACAATGTCTAGTAGGTTTATATATACTCAGTTGGGCTCTAATAACCCCCCAAGGCCCAGAATTCAAAATCGGGCATTCCAGCTTTGGAGGAAGCGGGAGAAAACCTCGTCAATTATACTCGGCTATAGGAAAAGCATAATTGTCAAGGGTAAAAAACTCCCTGGAATACCTTAGTTGAAATTCTACGTCTTAGGAGACCAAACCACTCAAAACACCCTACTAGCACATTTTATTACAAACCCCGCGGGGCCATGGTCATAATTATTCAAAACAAAAACTGACTAGCCAAAACTGGCTAGACACAAAGGCGGATCATTTGATACACCGGAATCAAACATTTGTCATGTTTGTCAAATGGCGGCTCCTCAGCTAATCCAACTAAGTGCAAAATTAGTGAATAACAGGCTCCACAAAGGTAAGTAAGAAGGCCAAGACATTTTCCAACTATGTAGCTATGATGTGTGATCTTGTAGATCAAGAACCTGCAAACTACAAAGAAGCTGTATAGAAGAAATAATGGGTAGAAGCAATGACTGAAGAATATCAGTCAATAATGAGGAACGGTGTGTGGGATATAGTTCCCAAACCAAAAGGCAAGAGTGTAGTATCCTCCAAATGGATGTACAAGATAAAACATACAACTGACAGAAGTATAGAGAAGTACAAGGCTAGATTTGTGGCTAGAGGTTTCTCTCAGAAAGAGAGAATTGATTACGAAGAAACATTTGCACCAATAGCAAGGTATACTTCAATTAGAGCCATCATGGAACTTGCATCCACGATGAAGTGGGACTTACACTAGATGGATGTGAAAACAACCTTCCTAAATGGTGTGATTCAAGAAAAAGTATACATAGAACAACCGCAAGGATTTGAGGTTGAAGACAAACGAACTCACGTATGCAAGTTGAAGAAGGCACTGTATGACTTGAAGCAAGCTCCTAGAGCTTAGTATGGAAGGATAGATAGTTTCCTGACGAGCATGGACTTTTCCAAGAGTAAAGCCGATCTTAACTTTTACTTCAAGGTTATAGAAGACGAACTTGTCATACTATTACTATATGTGGATGATATATTTCTGACAGGGAATGAGAAACATATTGTAGAATGCAAGAAGAAGCTCGCTAAAGAATTTGAGATGAAAGAGCTTGGTCTAATGCATTATTTCCTAGGTCTGGAAGTATTGAAAAGATTTGATATGTTGGAATGTAAATCCATGGCCACACCCATGGATACCAACCTGAAGTGGCTGGTTGATGAATCATCAGAGTTAGTGGATGTGACTCAATACAGACAGATTATTGGGTCGTTGATGTATCTAACCAATACCAGATTAGACATTTGTTTTCCTGTGAACACCTTGAGTCAGTATCTAGTTCAACCTAGACGAGTTCACCTGATAGCTGAAAAACATGTGATGAGATATCTGAAAGGGACTATAGACTTTGGTCTATACTATGATGGAAACCATGATTACAGATTATATGGCATACAGATGCAGATTGGCTGGAAGTGTCTTAGACAGGAAAAGCACATCAGGTGGATGTTTTTGTCTGGGGTCTGCTATGATTTCATGGTTTAGCAAGAAATAGTCCAGTATTGCTCTTAGCACGCTGAAGCAGAATACATAATAGCTTGCTCTGCTAATACGGATCTGGTGACTTCGATCCTCGAGAATGTGGTGGAATTGTATCATCCCTTAACTTCGGTTTAGAACGGATCCGGTGACTTTGGTCCTCAAGAATGTGGTGGGATTATATCATCCCTGAACTTCGGTTCAAAACGAATCCGGTGACTTCGGTACTCGAGAAAGTGGTAGGATTGTATCATCCTTGAACTTTTGTTCAGAATGGATTCGGTGACTTCGGTACTCGAGAATGTGGTAGGATTGTACCATCCTTGAACTTTTGTTCAGAATGGATCTGATGACTTCAGTACTCGAGAATGTGGTAGGATTGTATCATCCTTGAACTTTTGTTCAGAAGTGATCCGGTGACTTTGGTACTCGAGAATGTGGTAGGATTGTATCATCCTTGAAATTTTGTTCAGAACGGATCCGGTGACATCGATCCTCAAGAATGTGGTAGGATTGCATCATCCCCGGACTTTAAGTCCAAAAGTGATCCGAAAACTTTCGTCTTCGTATTGTGGATTGCTGGTTGTTGCTAGTGATGATGATGTTATTGATTGAAAGATCAGAGTGTGGTGATGATGATATTACTGATCAAAAGATCAGAGTGTGATGATGATGATGTTACTGATCAAAAGATCAAAATGTGATGATGATGATGTTGCTGATCCAAAGAGAAAAGTATGATGATGATGATGATTGCTGATCGAAAGTTCATAGTATGATGATGCTGATTGAAAGTTCAGATGATGATGTTGCTGATCGAAATGATGCTGTCGATCGAGCAGTCAAAGTGTTGCTGCTGCTGAAGTTTGAAGATGAATACTATATGTTGAAGATGATGAAAAGCTTCCAATGATTTATAGATGTATCACCGTAATGATGTTGATGATGCCCTCTCTCTCCTACAGTTGTTGTTGTTGTAGAATAGCCTTCTCGTTAAGGGGGAGTGTTGAATTATTGTAACTTCGAAGAATATTCTAAATGTATTTTATGTTAATGTATTTGTAACTTTAGAATGTATTCATCCGTATATCTTATGTATTGTACCCCGATGTTTATTCCGGGATGTGTTTGTAATGTATTTGAGTCATGTCATGCCCCGATGTTCCGATCGGGAGGTTCTATAATGTAAACAAGTCATGTCAAGTCATTGTGGGTAACCCTCCTATTGGTCAAGGGTTAAAGTCCCCACAGTTGTGGGGCCCTAGGGTTATTAGACTATCCTAGAGAAGTCAACCCTAGGTGAGTCACTATAAGTCGGGGCAATACTCCCCACCGTTGTGTTAAGGATAACCCTCCTTGTTGGTTGGAGGAGGAAAAGTCCCCACAAGTTGTGGGGTACTAGGGTTATTAGACACTCCTAGAGATGTCGGCTCTAGTAAGTAATTGTTAAGTGAGACCGACATGTTGGAGTGGGTTTCAAGTGAATGGAAGAATATAAATAGAGAGCGAGCCTCTCTATTTATTACACACACACAGTCACTCATTGGGGTGCATGAGTGAGAGGAAAAGTTGTTGGGACAAGAGAGAGACTACTGCTGTCAGGAGATCATCTTTATGTTTTCGGGTTTTACTTTTGGTGCTGATTCTATCTCTGAGGAAGTTACGGGGTTCTCTCCTTTATGGTTTCCCCGAGGAAAATTCTGTGTCTCTTGTCTCTTGTGTTTTTATTGTTGTGCATGTTATTCTCTCAGTTAAAGATCCTAAGATCATAATGCTAGCTTGAATGATTAAAATCTAACATTTTATTGGTCCCCGATGTTCCTATCGGGAGAATCATTTGTATTTCTTTGTACCTCGATGTTCCTGTTGTCCGCCGATTGCACACCAACAGCAGAAATCTTCCGAAAGCTGTCTCCTCACTTAGGAAAGTGGGAGACGTGTGACCTTAGGGGCAAGCACAGAGCTAGGTACTGTCACCTACTCGTAGCTCCTCCGTTTAGGCTAACTCCTAACGAAGCCAAGGGGGGTAGTCCCTAACAAAGAGTTTTCTATGGCTCAATGTTTAAGTTAAGTTTTTAGATATTTTGGATGCGGATGGGTGTTGTTTTAGGAGTTATTGTGATTTAAACTGATTAATATTAAGGGGATGATGATTAATCAAAACAATCCACGTTGCTAACAAGAGATCACACAGATAAACAAAGATTCCAAACTTATAACTTAAACATTCAAATATAATCAATTGAAATGGACCATAGACAGTTGATCAAGATAGAAAATTAATCAAATATAACAAAGGACCAGTGCCTTATGGAGTCAAAATAAATGCGTGAAATAAAGTCTACGAATTAAGGTAGTGAGTATTAGGTTTTGCAAGTGCTCTTGGTAGATTTTAAGAGTTTTTAATAGTGGTCTTTCTTATGGTGTCAACAAAGGTTTGTCAAAGCCGGGAGACTCTTCTAAGTTCCCTCTGTTGAAGACATGTCGGGCCCACCCAGTATCCTAGGCTGGTATCGCCAAGATTGACCAGCTAGCCGAGAATCTAAGACAACGGAGTCCGGCGCCTCTACTAGGAAGTACTTTGGAAGAATCCCTACAACGTCGGTGCGTTGGTTACGGGTGTTTAAGTATTATTAAATTACTCTTGTAGGGTTTAAAGATCCAGTGCCGTTTCTAGGTATTTCGATCTGGAATCGGTTAGAGCATACTCCGGCAAGGAGGAAAGGGAGTTAATTAATTAAAGGGGTGTGTGTGTTGAAGGTTTTATTACGTTAATTAATTAGACTCTCCGATAGAGAGCGCTCTTGACCTTGTCTTATGACGAAGGTTCAAAAGTCTTATCTAATATATATGAGACTAATGCAAGGATAATGCAAGTATTAAGATGCTCCCCGATAGAGAGTGCTATTGGCTTGTGTTTCTGCAAGTTCAAGAATCTTACTTAAGAGTTAATTGATTAAACAAATGTGAACAAGAAGCGAAGATGAGTTATTAAACTCTCCGATAGAGAGCACTCTTGATCCACCTTATGGTGTGATTGAAGATATTTAAGCAGTTGGTTTACTTAGAAAGACAAACAATTTAAAAGAGTAATCAACTTAATTAAAGAATTAGAAGTGATGGATTAACAATTAATATTCTAAGAATAAGATGCAAATAATGATGAAGACAAACAAATCTAACCTAAGTATACATAAGTAGACACAACACAAGCCTCCCCAAATGGGGGAGGATGAGAGTGGAGACTTAAAAACACCATTCAAACACAGGATATTTATTAAAATTTATACAACGTGCCTTAAGGATTTTAATCCTTCAGAGGACTTTTCAAAAGAAAGCAAAACAACTCTACTGATATTAGGACTTGTGTAAAAAGGAGAGTGCTTTTACTTTTACTTGGAGATCTTTCTGAAACCTGTGAAAAGAGAAAAGAGAAGAAGTTTGAAAGAGAGCCAAAAGAGCAAAGGAAAAGAGGGCTGAAACAAAAGAAGATGAGGGAAAGAAGGCGAGAAAACAAAGAGAGGGTCAAAACCAAAGAAAGGGAGGAATAGGGCAGCCAACTATGAAGCTAAAGGAGGACAAAAATTGAAGAAAACGGGGCAGCGAAAGAGAAAACAAATGGCTGTCATAAAAATTACAAAACATGACAGCGAACAAAAAGTGGAAGAAAATGCCAATAACAAGGTCGAAGAAGGCTAAAAAACTAGGGCAAAAGGAGGCAAAAAAGGAAAGAAGACTAGGGCACACTAGGGCTATCCAAAATGAAGAAATAAGGTGGTAAATGAGAGAAAAAACGGGGTAGCGATGAAGAAGAGGTAATAAAGCGCAAAACAACGTAACATGTAGAAAGGGGATTAAGGAGAGGAAGAAAGAAGGTTTTTTGCAGCTTATTTCTTTGATTTTTTTACAAGTTTTCCCGCTTAACCTGTCATAGAGAGAGAAAAAACCAGCGAGCTATTTACCTGCAAAATGATGGGTTAAACATAGAATATACTACAAAAATACACCTAGCATTTGAGCAAAATATAGGAACCTTGTGCTGCTTCAAATACTAACTAGATCTAAGAGAAAGAACACTTCCTAGTTCTAGAAATGGAAGCAAGTAGATGCAAAAGATTTACTTTATAGATCAAGATACTACTTGCAAATATAAAGGTAATGAAAGATTTTGTTTTTATGGGTGAATATAAGAGATGGAACCACTTGGATCTTTGAATCTTTGAGGCCACCTGGATCTCAATCAGTATGCTGCTGCTAGAAACTTGTGCTTGACTCCGAGAAAATGTGATGCAACTTAGCTCAACTTTTTACTCGATGCAATGGAGTGATCTGCAATCAAAAGACTTGTATGCTTGCCAAAAAGGGGGATTAGAACATGTATTATTTACTAATCTGAATAAAAAAAGCATGAGATATAACTGAATAAGACAATGCCCTTATAGATTTCTGAAAGTAAATAAGTGAGTAGATAACTTGAAACTACAAATATCTACTCTTATGTGCTTATATAATCCCTCTAAAGCATTTATAAATACCCACAGATTAGCAAACAAAGGAGAAATTAAAATTGTATCACCTCATTAATCACAGCACATGAATCCGGAATCCACACCACATGAGCCTCCAAAGCCTTTCTTTATTCAAAATGGTTGCATAAGAGCAACAAGTATTACAATAATTCACCAGAGGTTCTTTGCATCAATCATCCACCCGAATAGAGCTAAAGGAGCCTCTATTTATACAATGAGAGAGTGCTAAAACCCTAAAACCAGATTACATAACCTAACTGGCCTGGGCAACAAACGGAGAACCCAAACCTAAAAATCAAGAGCTAGGAGTGAGGGGAGGCCTCCACCTAGGCAAGGCGCCCCCACTACAACCCTAGCCACTGAAATCAACCATCAACTGAGCCCACACGTGTGGAAGGCGCAACCAGGCTGAGGAGGGGCGTGAGCTGTGAAGGTGTCTGGTGATGTAAGTAAACCACCTTTTAGGTTTGGCAAAAGTCCTTGCTAGGTTTGGGAAGGCCACTGATGGTGCAAGCCTTGGTCTTCACCTTGATCAAATCACCAGACCAATGAATGCTCTCCATCTCATTTTTAACTGGAGATGACATGTCTGCTAACTGATAATAAATTAATTGCTCATTTGATGCTGACTGAAGCTGAGTTATGATAACTCCAATCATCATAAATGCCCAATGATATGTCATTTATCCTTTTATTTCGCTGAATTTGGATTAATTTGGAGAGTTTTAATTTTTTCCAAAATAGTCATTTTTTAATAAAAAATCATTTTTTTCCTCAAAACTGAATTTTTTGAGAAAAAAGGCATTATGTGTCCAATTGATGATCCGAAAGTTGGTTCTGACTGGCTGGCCGATCAAGAATGATTTTTGGCTTAAGGTTAGAGCCTTCAATCATTGAATTCAGAGTCCGGATGACCGATTTATTACAAACTGGCTTTTTCCATTTAATTAATGGAAAAATTAACCCAAAAAACTTAGGAAAAGTAATTAAAAATTTAAAAATTTAAAAAATAATTTTTTCCTATGCCTAGTAGGTTTATAACACTCAGTTTGGGCTCTAATAACCCCCCAATGTCCAGAATTCAACATCGGGCATTCCAGCTTTAGAGGAAGCGAGAGAAAACCTCGTCAATTATACTTGGTTGAAGGCAAAGCATAATTATCAGGGGCAAAAAACTCCCTAGAATACCTTAATTGAGATTCTACGTCTTAGGAGACCGAACCACTCAAAAAATACCCTACTACCGCATTTTATTACAAACCCCACGGGGCCATGGTCAAAATTACTTAAATCAAAAACTGGCTAGCCAATATTGGCTAGACATGCAGACGGATCAACTGATACACTGGAATCAGCCTTTGAACAAGTTTGTCAACCGGCGGCTCCTCAGGTAACCCAACTATGTTACAAAAAAGTAGGTAACCCAACTATGTTACAAAAAAGTTGGTAACATCTGGCTCCAACTGTGGGACAGGTACTTGCTTGATCTATTGATTAAAAAGAGTGCCTGAGTTTCCAAGAATCTCTGGTACCTGCATGTAAACAGAAGTGTCTCAGTTCCATGTATACGATAAAAATATGCCATGATGAAATACCAGAATATATATATATATATATTGCTTTTTCAAAATAAAGTACAAATAAACTTTTTCTTTTTCAGCATATATAAATGGAATATAATACAGATGCTAATATACAAAAGGAAAGAGCTTTTATACAACATTCTACAAAGTTATGATACAGAAATAAAATACATAAAATACAACAAGGATGGGTTTAGAAAAGCCCTGGTATGACCCCTTGGTCATCTTGGAGGTTGTTTCGATAAAAGGGCTTCAAGTGTTGGCCATTCATGGACAGGTTTAAAATTTCTCTGTCCATAGTGTTAAGGAAAAAAGAATTGGTGCCAGCAGTGTCGCGGATGATAAACGGGCCTTTCCAAAGGCTGTCAAATTTTCCATGCTTTCCAGGCTTCTCCCTTCTCTTATCCCATAAGAGAACAGTATCTCCGATTTGGAAAGCTCTCGGCCTGGCTGACTTATCAAAAGTGCCCTTCATACTTTCTTGATGTCTGAGTGACTGATCAAGGGCAGCTCTTCGGGATTCATCCAATTCTATAATCTGATTGATTCTCTGCACCATTTCTGCCTGTTTTGTGCCATACTCACTTAACAACCTAAAGATCGAAATCTGCATGCTGACCGGAAGGGTGGCTGTGAGTCCATACACCAGCTCAAAAGGTGACTTACCAGTTGAGTTCTTCTTAGTGATTCTATCCGCCCACACAGCATACTTAATTTTACTATCCCATGATCTCTTATTATCCCCCACAGTCTGCTTGAGGATTGACATTAAATTTTTATTGGTGGACTCAGCAAGTCCATTGCCCTGTGGGTAATGATCAGATGAGTGGGATAGGATAATGCCATATACTTGAAACATAAGTCATTTACTGCTTCTGAACTAAAGGCTTTGGCATTATCGGTTGTTATCTCAAGGGGAGTTCTGAATCTGGTTATGATTCTTTCCTCGATGAAGTCAATAACAACCTTCTCGGTGGCGGTTTTAGTGGGTATAGCCTATACCCACTTGGTGAAGTAATCGGTTGCTGTGAGAATCCAGCAAAAACCATTGCTGGAGTTATCCTTGAATTTTCCAAAAAAATCAAGCCCCCACTGCTGAAAAGGGGCAAGGACAACAAACGGAGTAAGGGGAAGAGCTGCCAATTTCTGCTTCCCAGTGAAAAGCTGACATTCCTGGCAACACTTGACATGCTTGTGAGCATCCGAAAAAATGGTTGGCCAGTAATATCCAGCTCTCAGAATTTTGTGGGCAATTGCATTTGCTGCATAATGGCCTCCACAAAATCCTGAGTGAAACTCTGCTAAAATCTTCTTAGAATCCTGCTCGTTGATGCACCTAAGTATGGTACCATCTGGGTTCCTCTAACCCAGACCCTCTTGGGTAAGGCAATACCTAACGGTCTTAAGTCTCAAAGCCCTACGCTTGTGTCCTTTAAGGTGATCCAGGCAAGTGAGATGGAGAAGAAAAAAAATGATGTCTGAATACCAATGGTTGTCAAGGTTTCGAAGGGCAGGAGTCATGGCAAGCTGAGAGATGTCATTTTTTGCAATCATCCCAATGGCTTCTTCATTCTTCTGAGTAAGCATTCTAGCAAGGCCTTGTCCCTTGATTAATTTAGTGGGCTTTATCTCAAGGTCATATTCTTGGATCTTGGATACCCATGTACCCCTTACTCCTAAACAATCCTTTTGAGAAAGGATATCCTTAACCGCAGTGTGGGGAACATATTCGATAACCTTGGAATACTCGATATAAGTCCTAAAATGTTTTAAAGATTTAACCAAGGCATAAGCTTGCTTCTCCATGATGGTATATTTTAGCTCGGAATTCTGCAAGGCTCTACTCATGAATTCTATAGGTTGCTCAAACCCTTCAATGTTCTTTTGGAGCAACACACCCGCAATAGTGTCTTCAGAAGCAAATGAAAAGATCATGAAATCCTTCGCGTAGTCTAGGCTAACTAAGATTGGAGACCTGGTAATGGCATTCTTTATCGAATCAAAGGCTTTCCTTCCTTCAGTGGTCCACACAAACTTGGCATTTTTCTTGAGTAAGGCCTGCATGGGTTTCATTAATTCGGCCAAGTTTGGAATGAATCTTTTGATAAAATTGATATGACCATTAAATGACTGAAGGGCTTTAACATTCTTAGGGAGAGGAATCTTTTTTATGGCCTCTACTCTTTCAGGATCAATTTTGACACCGTCTTTGTTGATGATATGTCCTAAGAGTTTTCCCTCTTCTATGCCTAACACCGACTTAGTCGAATTCAAAGAAATGCCATACTTCCTACACCACTCGAAAATCTGCCTGAGATGACCAACATGGCTGGATCTTTCCTTCGAAAAAACAGTGAGATCATCTTGGTAGATCTCAATGATTTTGTCAATCAACTCCTTGAAAGCATAATCCATGGCCCTTTGGAAAGTAGCTCCTGCGTTTAAAAGGCCAAAGGGTATTCTCAGATACTCAAAAGTGCCCCAAGGAGTTGTGAAGGTAGTCTTATGCCTATCTTCCTCTTGAATGACTACTTGATTATAGCCCTAAAAACCATGCAGCATTGACATCATGCTTGATCCAGTGACCCGTTGGAGGAGGGTCTCCATGTTGGGGAGGGGGTAATTGTCCTTCTGACATGCTATGTTTAGATTCCTGAAATCTATACATAATCTTATGCTCCTGTTCTTCTTTCTAACTATGACTAAGTTAGAGCACCACGTAGAATGTCTAGTAGGAGCTATTATTCCTGCTGCTAGCATTTTTTCTAACTCCTTTTTAATGATTGGTGCTAACTTAGGATTTATTTGCCTAAGTTTTTGTCTGAAAGGCTTGCCTTTTTGAAATTCTGTCTTTAGGGGAATAGTATGTTGAAATACATCTTCCCTATAAGCTTTGAGCTCGTCGTAAGTAAAGGAAAATACATCCCTATACTCTTTGACCAAGTTTATGAGGCTATTCCTTTCATTTTCAGAAGTACCTTTTTCTAATTTTTATAATTTTCGGTTCTGTTTCCGTCCCAATGTTGACTTCAATGTAATCTCTCGGTTTCATCTGCTCAACATTGCTTTTTCTTCTGTCCTGTCTGTCAAAGATGTTTTCTAAAGAAACTAGACCACGTGGGATAGGATTGTTAAACTAGTCACCTTTTCCATAATATTCTTTGTTTTCTTCCCAATCATTTACTTTAAAATTAAGGAATTCATCGACATTATGAATGAATCTCAAAATCTGTTCATCGTCTTTGAAGACCTACCAATGTTCAACATTATCAGGAACAGAAGGTCTGAAGTTAATCTCTAAAGGATAATCCCCCTCTAACATCTCATTCAATGGCTAAAGAGTTGACGCTAAAACTGCAAGTCTGTCCGAGGCACTATTCTGATCTCTAGGGACTGCTTCTATGTTAAGGGCATCAAAGAATTCCATTGTATCCCAGATTGCATTTCTATATTTTTCAAGTCTTTGACACTTACATGCAAATTGACCCTTAACCTGTTGGACAATTAAATCAGAGTCCCCTTTAATATCAAGCAACTTAATCCCCATGTCCTTGGCAATCTCAATGCCTAGTAGAAGTGCCTCATACTCAACCACATTGTTAGTTGCTTCGAATTCCAATCTGAAAGCAAAGTTGAAAACCTTACCCTCTGGTGAAATAATGACAACACCAGCCCCTTTTCCCGTTTTAGAGTAAGCACCATCAAAATTCATTCTCCATAACTCACTAAGTTTTTCGGTCTTTATCTCTTCTTGGATGGGTTCCAAGAAGGTGGAGTTGATTTGATAAGAACCATTTTCATCAGTGTGGTAAGCATACTCATTTAATAGTCTTTGAAGATTTTCAACATGGTGTCTTTTTTCCTTTTCAGAATACAACTTAACAAGTGAAAACTCTGATGCTGGTACGGTAGCATAGGTCTAATCCATCTGGATTGATCCTCCCAAAGTGGCACCCCATTTGCTAGAAAGCAACATACCCCATTTGTCCAGAACATCAATAACCAGGATGTCCATTGTGATCTGGATATCTGGATATTTGGCCAATCTGACTAACTGGTTCTCAATCATCCCTTCGACCTTGACTGGTCTAGAATCCATGGCACATACATTCTGGTATGGCCTCGTGGTTCTTAAGTCAAGCTGTTGCATGACTTTTTTGGTCATGATGCTGGAACTAGATCCCGAGTCTAACATACAATTTTGTAGAAGATCACCCATCATCAATGATACATAGAAAGGGGGATGATCTTCTTTTCTTGGGTCCCTAGTATGTAGGACTATAGGTGGATCGGCAAAGACATTATTTGAAGTTCGCTCCACGGTATCGGAAAAAGTGACCTTTTTAGGGGTAATGGGCTTTAAAAGACTTGAAGAACATTCTTTAGCTTGAGGATCAACATTACTCTGAGGCTCTAGGATTTTCAAAAGTCTCTCTCTTTGGCCAAGGATTTTGCATAATTCAAGGACTGGAACAGGGACTTTTTTATTCGCTAACCAATTACCTAAGTCAAAACTTAAATCAACAATTTCTTTTGTTTCAACTTCTTTGGGAGGATTTAGAGCTGTTACCTTCGGAATATTTTGTGCAGAAGACCCCTTTCTTTGATAAGTTATCCCTTTGAAGTTCTGAGTATTGTTGATATGCTCGGCTGAAGGCATCTCACCATAGTACTAAGTCAGGTTGTCAACTTTCTTTTCATAACGATGGGCCTATGGCCAATTTCCTATGGGAATGTTAGGGATGTCATCTATGTTATTGATAAAATCAGGCTCGATTGTCGACGTATTTGGACCGCAACCTTCAGGGTGACCATGCTCCTGAACATAGCACGCATAGTGGCAGCCAGATTCCTCATGGAAATCTCTGCATGCTTTGCAAAATGGTTTATATGCTCAACCATGTTAGCGGCCTCTAGCTAATGGGGAGGCCTCTGTTCATGGTTGGGAGGCTTTCTTTGCCAAGTTGGCTTGGCAGGAAAGGTTCTAGGAGCGGATTGAGTTTGAGTTCTTTCCATCATGAACACCCTATTTTGAATCTCCTTCAACTGTGCTAAGTGTTTCCGTTGTGCCTCCTCCATATTTTTCTTCATCTCCATGATTTGTTTTTCATAGGCATCCTTCATAGCTGATAAAGGATCCTTGTCTTTTGGTTCTGCTGTCCACCGATTGCACACCAGCAACAGAAATCAGTTGAAAGTTGTCTCCTCGCTTGAGAAAGTGGGAGAGGTGTGACCTTGGGAGCAAGCATAGAGCTAGGTACTGTCACCTACTCCTAGCTTCTCTGTTTAGGCTAACTCCTAACGAAGCCAAGGGGGGGTAGTCCCTAACAAAGAGTTTTCTATGGCTCAATGTTAAAGTTAAGTTTTAGGTGTTTTTGGATGCGGATGGGTGTTGTTTAGGAGTTATTGTGATTTAAAACGATTTAATATTAAGGGGATGATGATTAATCAAAGCAATCCATGTTGCTAACAAGAGATCACACAAATAAGCAAAGATTCCATACTTTTAATTAAGCATTCAAATATAATCAATTGAAATGAACCATAGACAGTTGATTAAGATACAAAATTAATCAAATATAACAAAGGACCAGTGCCTTATGGAGTCAAATAAGCGCGTGAAATAAAGTCTGGGAATTAAGCTAGTGAGTATTAGGTTTTGCAAGTGCTCTTGGTAGATTTTAAGAATTTTAAATGCTCTTGATTAGGGTGTCAACGAAGGTTTGTCAAAGCCGGGAGACTCTTCTAAGTTCCCTCCATTGAAGACATGTCGGGCCCGCCCAGTATCCCAGGCTGGTATCGCAAAGATTGACCAGCTAACCAAGAATCTAAGACAACGGAAGGTTCCGGCGCCTCTACTAGGAAGTACTTTGGAAGAATCCCTACAACACCAGTGCGCTGGTTATGGGTGTTTAAGTATTATTAAGTTACTCTTATAGGGTTTAAAGGTCCAGTGCCGTTTCTGGGTATTTCGATCTGGGATCGGTTAGAGCATACTCTGGCAAGGAGGGAAATGAGTTACTTATTTAAAGGGGTGTGTGTGTTGAAGGTTTTATTAAGTTGATTAATTAGACTCTCCGACAGAGAGCGCTCTTGACCCCATTTTATGACGGTGGTTCAAAAGACTTAGCTAATCTAGATGAGACTAATGCAGGGATTATGCAAAACTATGATGCTCTCCGATAGAGAGTGCTCTTGACTTGTGTTTTTGCAAGTTCAAGAGTCTTACTTAATAGTTAATTGATTAAACAAGCACAACAATTAAGATGAAAGTGGTTGATGAAACTCTCCGACAGAGAGCACTCTTGATCCACCTTATGGTGAGATTCAAGAGATTTAAGCAATTGATTTACTTAGGAAGATAAACAATTAGAACTTGAAGTAATCAACTCATTCAATGCATTAGATGTGATGGATTAATAATTAATATTCTAAGCATAAGACGCAAATGATGATGTAAACAAGCACATCTAATCTAAGCATGTGAAAGATGGACACAACATAATCCTCCCCAAATGGGGGAGGATGGGAGTGGAGACTTAAAAACCCCACTCAAACAAAAGATCTTTATTAAACTTTATACAATGTGCCTTAAGAATTTTAATCCTTGAAAGGACTTTTCAGATAAAAGCAAAACAACTCTATTAAGTATTAGGATTTGTAAAAAGGAGAATGCTTTTACTTGAAACTTTGAGATCTTTTTGAAACCTATGAAAAAAGAAAAATATAAGAAGTTTGAAGAGAGCAAAAAGAGCAAAGGAAAGAGGACTAAAGCAAAAGAAAATGAGGGAAAGAAGGCAAAAAAACCAAGAGAAGGTCAATATCAAAGAAAGGGAGGGATAGGGAAGCCAACTATGAAGCTAAAGGAGGACAAAAATTGAAGAAAACGGAGCAGCGAAAGAGAAAACAAATGGCTTTCATAAAAAATACAAAACAGGGCAGCGAACAAAAAGTGAAAGAAAATGCCAATAACAAGGTTGAAGAAGGCCCAAAAACTAGGGCAAAAAGAGACAAAAAGGGAAGGAAAACTAGGGCACACTAGGGTTGTCCAAAATGAAGAAAATGAATGATAAAAGAGAGAAAAAACGGGGCAGCAATGAAGAAAAAGTGAGAAAAGGCAAACAAGTCAAGGAGGAAAGGGGCTAGCAAGCAAGGAAACAAAAGAAGTCAAGGAGAAAAAGGAGAACTAGAGGAAGGAAGTTCTGTAACCAAGAAAGTATTTAAATTTATGGATGGAACCCAAGAGAGAGAGTTAGACTCCCAGTTTTTTTTTTGTATTTTGAAGAAGAAAATCTCTGTAGGTCCTGCAATGAAAGTGTTAGATCAAAAAGGTTGCTTGTAGCCTAGGATAGAAGCAGTTGAGCTCACACCCTTCTTTAGCCTGTGAAGCCTGAAAACACACTACAACTTAACACAAAACGTGAGATCAAAATATATGCTAGTATGCTAAGAAAATTGAATTATGATCAACATTACGTATATACTGATTACTCATGTCCATCAAAATTACTAATCTACTTCGCATAAACAATCAAGTTGAACTACAAATGATTGTTCTACTGTGCCAACAATGGCCCTCTTGAGCTAACAAATAAACAATTTAATCTCACATAAGCATTAAAGAAATAGGGGTTAAAGACAATATCACCTCAACCAATTGCAAAGAACTACCACATCCAAGAGCTCATGGACCTCCAAAGTCTGGTCTTTATTAACAAATTAAAGCAAATGCTTGATACAATTTTCTCAGAGTAACTCTGCTACAAAAGTCCATCCTAATAGAGCTCAAAGAGCCTCTATTTATACAAAGAGAGAAGGCTAAAATCCTAAAACCAAACTAAGAGTAACACCGGAGTAATTGAATGAGCTCGGCATGATCATTTGGAGTTGAACTGAGATGCAATTGAGTTGTAACTGAGTGCTGGAGTAATAAGGGGGGGGGGTGAGTTGGCTCATCCTCCCTCGTATTGATCACCAAACCAATAAATAACCCACATTTCAACCAAAAACGGATTTGACCAAAGAGGGCAAATTTCTGACTGATAGTTCAACTGCTATACTCCGATACTTGATCTGAAACTGACCGATATTGATTGGAATCATCATAAATGCTCCGTGCCATGTCATTTAGCCTTTTATTTCGCCGAATTTGGATTAATTTGGGGAGTTTTAATTTTCTCCAAAATAATCATTTTTTAATAAAAATCATTTTTTTCCTCAAAACTGATTTTTTTGAGAAAAAAGACGTTATGTGTCTGATTGATGATCTGAAACTTGGTGCTAGCTGGCTAGCTGATCATGAATGATTTTTGGCTTAAGGTTAGAGCCTTCAATCACTGCAAACGGACCCCGAATGGCTGACTTATTACAAATTGAATTTTTCCATTTAAATTATGGAAAAATTTAATTAAAAACTTAGGAAAAATTAAAAAATTAAAAAATTAAAAAAATTAAAAAATTAAAAATTTGACGCGTCCGGTAAAAAATTTTCACATTTTTTCTGAGGGTCCTAGTGACTTAGGACATGACCATAGTCTATTCTAACAATGTCTAGTAGGTTTATATATACTCAGTTGGGCTCTAATAACCCCTCAAGGCCCAGAATTCAAAATCGGGCATTCCAGCTTTGGAGGAAGCAGGAGAAAACCTCGTCAATTATACTCGGCTATAGGCAAAGCATAATTGTCAAGGCCAAAAAACTCCCTGGAATGCCTTAGTTGAAATTCTACGTCTTAGGAGACCGAACCACTCAAAAACACCCTACTAGCACATTTTATTACAAACCCTGCGAGGCCATGGTCAAAATTATTCAAAACAAAAACTGACCAGCCAAAACTGGCTAGACACAAAGGCGGATCATCTGATACACTGGAAACAAACATTTATCATGTTTGTAAAATGGCGGCTCCTCAACTAATCCAACTAAGTGCAAAATTAGTGGATAACAGGTTCTTTAATTTTCAACGGAGTTGAAGACCTTGAATAACCGTGGAGGTTAGATTCACCAGATGACTGCATGATCAGATCAATTTTGATTGCCATTTCCTGAGCCTGGAGCAAGTTAGTAGGCTTCTTGTCTCTGATCTGGTACTGCATTTTGCCACCAAGTGCCTCAATGTAATCAACCAGAATGGTTGGTGCAGTTGGGGCATAATCAATAGGGATGGATTTTGATAATTCTGTGAACCTAGTATTGAACTCGTCCATTGTTTTCGTGTCCTTTTTTTTTATGTTGGTCAAGGACGCAAGTTGATGCTGAGGTTCTTTCTTTTCACCGAACTTGTTGGTGAAAGAGGTTTTGAAAGCTGCTAGACTATCAAAAGCATTGTCTGATAAATTGTTATACCAGTAGTTGGCCTTTCCATCCAAAGATAGAGCAAATAACTTCATATATACGTCATCATGTTGGTTGATCGGATCATTGACATAAGCGTTGATACACCTAGAAAAGTTCCTGAGGTGCATGGCGGAGGTAATGGCATCAATGCCTGTATACATCGGGAGCTTCTCGACAGCTTTGTCTGGAAGACGATGGGGTTGACCTGCGATCTGAGAAAAGTCAAGCCGAGTAGAATACTCGTCCATTATGTCAGAAACAGAGGTATTAGTGTATTCAGGAAATAAAAGGTGGATGTCTGAAACAGACTCAGATCCAAGTTCTGCAAGGATCCTGCGAGAAGATAGTTTGTTCAATCTCCTCCTATAGACCTTTTCAGGGTCAGGGATGAAATCAAACAAACCTACAGAGTTTCTTCTAGTAGAATACCTTGAGGTGTTAACTGACAGTAGAGTTTCCAGGTGGACTTAAGTCTAATTTCAAAGAGTGATTGGACTAGAAATCTACCAAAAAGGGAAAAAGGTAAAAACTAAAAGAAACAAAGGTCGTCCAGGAACAAAAAGATTTGTCCTCGGTAATGGCGCCAAAAGATGTTGTCCGCCGATTGCACACCAGCAGCAAAAATCTTCCGAAAGCTGTCTCCTCACTTAAGAAAGTGGGAGAGGTGTGACCTTGGGGGTAAGCACAGAGCTAGGTACTGTCACCTACTCCTAGCTCCTCCGTTTAGGCTAACTCCTAACGAAGCCAAGGGGGGTAGTCCCTAACAAAGAGTTTTCTATGGCTCAATGTTTAAGTTAAGTTTTTAGATATTTTGGATGTGGATGGGTGTTGTTTTAGGAGTTATTGTGAGTTAAATTGATTAATATTAAGGGGATGATGATTAATTAAAGCAATCCTCGTTGCTAACAAGAGATCACACAGATAAACAAAGATTTCAGACTTATAACTTAAGCATTCAAATATAATCAATTGAAATGGACCATAGACAGTTGATCAAGATAGAAAATTAATCAAATATAACAAAGGACCAGTGCCTTATGGAGTCAAAATAAATGCGTGAAATAAAGTCTAGGAATTAAGCTAGTGAGTATTAGGTTTTGCAAGTGCTCTTGGTAGATTTTAAGAGTTTTTAATAGTGGTCTTGCTTATGGTGTCAACAAAGGTTTGTCAAAGCCAGGAGACTATTCTAAGTTCCCTCCGTTGAAGACATGTCGAACCCGCCCAGTATCCCAGGCTGGTATCGCCAAGATTGACCAGCTAGCCGAGAATCTAAGACAGTGGGAAGTTCCGGCGCCTTTACTAGGAAGTACTTTGGAAGAATCCCTACAATGCCGGTGCGTTGGTTACGGGTGTTTAAGTATTATTAAATTACTTTTGTAGGGTTTAAAGATCCAGTGCCATTTCTGGGTATTCCGATGTAGAATCGGTCAGAGCATACTCCGGCAAGGAGGGAAGGGAGTTAATTAATTAAAGGGGTTTGTGTGTTGAAGGTTTTATTACCTTAATTAATTAGACTCTCCGACAGAGAGCGCCCTTGACCTTGTCTTATGACGAAGGTTTAATAGTTTTATCTAATCTATATGAGACTGATGCAAGGATGATGCAAGTACTAAGATGCTCCCCGATAGAGAGTGCTCTTGACTTGTGTTTCTGCAAGTTCAAGAGTCTTACTTAAGAGTTATTTGATTAAACAAATGTGAACAAGAAGCAAAGATGAGTTATTAAACTCTCCGACAGAGAGCACTCTTGATCCACCTTATGGTGTGATTGAAGAGATTTAAGCAGTTGATTTACTTAGAAAGACAAACAATTTAAAAGAGTAATCAACTTAATTAAAGAATTAGAAATGATGGATTAACAATTAATATTCTAAGAATAAGATGCAAATAATGATGAAGACAAACAAATCTAACCTAAGCATACACAAGTAGACACAACACAAGCCTCCCCAAATGGGGGAGAATGAGAGTGGAGACTTAAAAACCCCACTCAAACACCAGATCTTTATTAAAATTTATACAACGTGCCTTAAGGATTTTAATCCTTGAAATGACTTTTCAAAAGAAAGCAAAACAACTCTACTGATATTAGGACTTGTGTAAAAAGGAGAGTGCTTTTACTTTTATTTGGAGATCTTTCTGAAACCTGTGAAAAGGGAAAAGAGAAGAAGTTTAAAAGAGAGCCAAAAGAGCAAAGGAAAAGAGGGCTGAAACAAAAGAAGATGAGGGAAAGAAGGCGAGAAAACAAAGAGAGGGTCAAAACCAAAGAAAGGGAGGAATAGGGCAGCCAACTATGAAGCTAAAGGAGGACAAAAATTGAAGAAAACGAGGCAGCGAAAGAGAAAACAAATGGCTGTCATAAAAATTACAAAATAGGACAGCGAACAAAAAGTGGAAGAAAAGGCCAATAACAAGGTTGAAGAAGGCCCAAAAGCTAGGGCAAAAAAGGAAAGAAGACTAGGGCACACTAGGGCTGTCCAAAATGAAGAAATAAGGTGGTAAATGAGAGAAAAAACGGGGCAGCGATGAAGAAGAGGTAATAAAGCGCAAAACAAAGTAACATGTAGAAAGGGGATTAAGGAGAGAAAGAAGGAAGGTTTTTTGCAGCTTATTTCTTTGATTTTTTACAAGTTTTCCTGCTTAACCTGTCATAGAGAGAGAAAAAACCAGCGAGCTATTTATCTGCAAAATGATGGGTTAAACAATAGATTATACCAAAAAATACACCTAGCATTTGAGCAAAATATAGGAACCTTGTGCTACTTCAAATACTAACTCGATCTAAGAGAAAGAACACTTCCTAGATCTAGAAATGGAAGCAAGTAAATGCAAAAGATTTACTTCATAGATCAAGATACTACTTGCAAATATAAAGGTAATGAAAGATTTTGTTTTTAGGGGTGAATATAAGAGATGGAACCACTTGGATCTTTGAATCTTTGAGGCCCCCTGGATCTCAATCAGTATGCAGCTGCTAGAAACTTGTGCTTGACTCCGAGAAAAGGAGATGCAACTTAGCTCAACCTTTTACTCGGTGCAATGGAGTGATCTGCAATCAAAAGACTTGTATGCTTGCCAAAAAGGGGGATTAGAACATGTACTATTTACTAATCTGAATAAAAAAAGCATGAGATATAACTGAATAAGACAATGCTCTTATAGATTTTCGAAAGTAAATAAGTAAGTAGATAACTTGAAACTACAAATATCTACTCTTATGTGCTTATATAAGCCCTCTAAAGCATTTATAAATACCCACAGATTAGCAAACAAAGGAGAAATAAAAATTGTATCACCTCATTAATCATAACACATGAATCCAGAATCCACACCATATGAGCCTCCAAAGCCTTTCTTTATTCAAAATGGTTGCATAAGAGCGACAAGTATTACAATAATTCACCAGAGGTTCTTTGCATCAATCATCCACCCAAATAGAGCTAAAGGAGCCTCTATTTATACAATGAGAGAGTGCTAAAACCCTAAAACCAGATTACATAACCTAACCGGCCTGGACACCAAACGGAGAACCCAAACCTAAAAATCAAGAGTTGGGAGTGAGGGGAGGCCTCCACCTACAAGGCGCCCCCACTCGAACCCTAGTCACTGAAATCAACCATCAACTGAGTCCACACGTGTGGAAGGTGCAACCAGGCTGAGGAGAGGCGTGAGCTCTGAAAGAGGTGTCTGGTGATGTAGGTAAACCACCTTTTAGGTTTGGCAGAAGTCTTTGCTAGGTTTGGGAAGGCCACTGATGGTGCAAGCCTTAGTCTTCATCTCGATCAAATCACCGGACCAATGAATGCTCTCCATCTCATTTTTAGCTAGAGATGACAAGTCTGCTAACTGATAATAAATTAATTGCTCACTTAATGCTGACTGAAGCTGAGTTATGATAACTCCAATCATCATAAATGTCCAATGAGATGTCATTTAGCCTTTTATTTCATTGAATTTGGATTAATTTAGAGAGTTTTAATTTTCTCCAAAATATTTATTTTTCAATAAAAAATCATTTTTTTCCTCAAAACCGACTTTTTTGAGAAAAAAAGGCATTGTGTCCGATTGATGATCCAAAAGTTGGTTCTGACTGGCTGGCTGATCAAGAATGATTTTTGGCTTAAGGTTAGAGCCTTCAATCACTAATTTCGGAGTCCGGATGACTGATTTATTACAAACGGGTTTTTTCCATTTAATTTATGGAAAAATTAACCCAAAAAACTTAGGAAAAGTAATTAAAAATTAAAAAATTAATTTTTCCCCATTCGAAAAATATTTTTTCGAAATTTTTTTTATATGTCCAGATGACTTAGGACATGACCGACCATGTTCTATCTAAATAATCCCTAGTAGGTTTATAACACTCAGTTGGGCTCTAATAACCCCCAAGGCCCAGAATTCAACATCGGGCATTCCAGCTTTGGAGGAAGCAGGAGAAAACCTCGTCAATTATACTCGGTTGAAGGCAAAGCATAATTGTTAGGGGCAAAAAACTCCCTGGAATACCTTATTTGAGATTCTACGTCTCAGGAGACCGAACCACTCAAAAAATACCCTACTAGCGCATTTTATTACAAACCCCGCAGGGCCATGGTCAAAATTACTCAAATAAAAAACTGGATAGCCAATATTGGCTAGACATGCAGACGAATCAACTGATACACTGGAATCAGACTTTGAACAAGTCTGTCAACTGGCGGCTCCTCAGGTAACCCAACTATGGTACAAAAAAGTTGGTAACAGTTCCTATTGGGAGAATTACTAAGAGTCATGAGGAAGTCCCCTCCGTAGTAAGTTGGATCATTAGTACCCTCTGGAATATATTAGTATATTAAGTTATCCTAGTTATGTCTACTGAAGCCTACATAACTGAGTTAAGTTTACTCGAGCCTACATAACTGGGTTAAATGTCAAGTGAACGAAAGAATATAATTAGAGTGAGGCGCCTCTCATTTGAGACACACACACTCACTTGTGTAGCGCATAAGAGAGAGAGAGAGAAAGAGCTGTAGCTGGAGAAGGAGGAGGATCAGTTTTGGGTTTTACCTTTTATCTTTTGGGACATCTATATTGAGGAAGATTTTGTTGGGTTTTTCCCATTAGGGTTTTCCCACGATAAATCTATGTTGTTCTTGTGATACTGTTTCTTTCAGTGATCCTGTCTATATGCTTTTATGAAATTGAAATTAATTGCTGATAATCTAGCTTATCATATGGAATTCTAATAAGCAGGGTTGGAGGGGGGGGGGTGACTTAGAGGGAGAGGGAAAGAAGTGCGTGGTCCGCTTGGGGGATGGGGGAGATGGAAAAGTCTCGAATGAAGGGGAGTAGGCGGTTCTGGCTGTCTAGGGCGTAGTCCACCACGCTCGCCCCACGACCACGTGGCCAACACATGAAAATGTGAGAGTTCGGGAAGCAAGGGAGGCCATTCAGAATAAGCAACTCGTGGGATTCCCCTAACTACAGGAGATGCTTGTCATATGTTGTAGTAGGACCTAGGGCATCTTCTGAATTCTGGTGGAGACCTACTACGGTCGGGTCAATTCCTTGAGTACAAAACACATCTTTGGAACGATCATGGAGAGGAACTTGGAGGTCCCTAGTGCAAGCATTAAAATCCCCCATAAGTATGACCTCCTCGTCAGCAGAGTATTGAGAGATGCTAGTGTAGAGATCCATAAAAGGGTCCCCGTCCGCTCCGTTGTGAATGGAAAATGATGAGGATGCGGGTGGGAAGTATCAAACTACGAAGTAAACATGTCTCAGGGGGAAGATCTTGGTTTTGACCCGGATCCACATGAATTTGGCGTACTCATTAGGACCATCAAAGTGACCCTCTTTCAGAGAGAGTCTCTAACTAGGCAAGCAACTCCTCTTGACCCGCTGACTCCACCAGAGCTCCTTATTTCTTATATGCAAGATGAGAACCAGTGGTATCCTGTGATATCTGGGAGAGGTTGTATAGGGCTCGTATGAGTCTCGGTCACAAGGAAGATATTAGTTGATGCGAGTGCATTATGCAGGAGACCTGGAGAAAATGACCCATTTCCATTCCAGCAGCAGACAATGATGCTTGTGCCCTATCGTCTCTCAAATCGACCCCATCATTTAGAGCTTCCTGTTAGGGGCATCCATCCAAGGGGGAAGGAGTCCTGAATAACTTCCCGAAGGTTTCTGATAACCGCCCATTTTCCTTCCTTCTATGCTGCTGCGACATGTTGCCTAGACTATTTGAGCTCGGCTACCTACAGTTTGGTAAGGTCCTCATCAAGGAATTTCCTGTCGAGGAGTGAGAACAATTTACGTTTATCTCTGAGGGCATAGAGCTTGTCCGTTGCATTACGGAATCTAATGAAGAGGGTGGAGTCCTGGCCCACCCAATTTCAGGATAATATCTGATAGGCTGAGGGTGTCCCTGACATTGCCTGAGGTAATGAAATCGGCCTCTATCGCTGTAATCCCAGATGGGCATTTTGGAAATTCCCTTCGACTCTCTTTCTTCTTTTGGGTCTTATTTTGGGTTGTCCATTAACCGTTGAAGGGACACAATGGGATGTGTAGTCAGGATTGTAGCCAATGGGATGGAGGGTGTAGGGTTTGTGAGCGGGTAGGGAGGTGAAGCAGAAGGGCTGCAGGATGGGCGGATTAGGGCTCGTGGGAAGATGTGCGCGAGTAGGAGGGTTAGCATTGTAGGAAGGAGGACAGTGGAGTTTGCGGGAGGAGGCACGCGGGGGGGGGGGGGGG
>LPNX010767892.1:44386-90589 GCA_001517045.1 Pseudotsuga menziesii
AGGAGTGGAGCAAGGATGTAGAGTGGGCGAGGAGCAGGGAAGCGGAGAAGGCGAAGTGATAGAGAGAGTTGCGCGCAGACGGGCATGCGCAGCCATGTGTGGATAAGGAGCCGCGTGCCATGCAGGTAGAGATGCTCGCGGCAGGAAAGGAGCCACGCGCGGATGGGGGATCGCGTGCGCAGGGATGAAGGATGCGCGCACAAGGATGGAAATGCTCGAGACAATAAGTTAGATGTCTGAACATGTATTTTATTTTAAATTCTTCTTTGTGCTGAAACAACCAAGTCACTCTTACAAATTTGAGCATACTTCCTTTTTGGAAGAAGTGTTAGCTGATTACTCAATTGCAAATTACTAACTATTCCATTTGGGCTCTTAATACAACAAAGCATATGCCAACAAGTAGCAAAGTTTGATATATATATGATGATGAGATCAAGATAAATGTAGAGAATATTAAGAAAAGATCATTATTTCTGAAAACCCTTGAGAGGTTGTCAAAAGAGAAGGACTTTTGCAAACAATATGCCAATAGTTAGGAAACGGTAGGTTGTGTTATGGCCTAAATCACACTTGACCGTGGAAAAGTCTTCCAAGCACTAGGTGTGTTTTCGAGGGAAACTATGAGTTTAGAACCCAATGTTACCTCAGTTCCTAACTCCTCCGTTCGGACCCGACGCCTAAAAAGGTCCAGGGGGTAGTCCTTATTTACTATGTTTCAAAGGTTGTGTTTTAGGAGTTAAAATATGAATAAATTATTTTAAACTTTATGGTAATCAATCATGTAGAAATGCAATAATTTCAAATGACGGGAACATTTTTGTTTATTCGTAAACCAAATATAATTGCAAGAGAAAAATAGTACTAGTAAATAATGCTTACCTAAATCGAGCTATGGAGTCACAAACAAAGATTATAATGAAATTTCCAAAATGCACAAATTTCTCTAAATAATTTGGTCATCACAATAACCAAAAGACCACATTCATCAAATTTAAAATACTTTAAGCAAATGAACTAAAGTGTACAAGATGAGTTTGAAGTAGAACTAAACCAAATAAACGATGACTACAATAGTAAATAAAATGAAAGATCGTGATGTTGTGCAATGCAAGTGGTCGAATAGATTTTAATTTATTTAAAGGTATTTCTTTAACTTAGGGGATTAATGTGTTGGCATGAAAAATTAAACCAATTAACGTATCTACCTCTAACCCTTATCCCTCAACTGAGAGAAATTGTTGGGTGCTCAACAAGAGAGCACGAGGTTCCCTCCTAGCTCCACAAGTTCGTCCCAAGAACTAGCAGGTGCTCAACAGGAAGACACAAAGTGCCACGAGGCCCCCAACAACTTCTACCCCTCTAGCTCCACACACTAATCCTTTTTTCTTAATTTTGCAATAATGGATTGAAATGCCTATTATTCTAGGCAACTCAAATCTTCTCCCTTTCTTGTCACCTAGGGTCAGACCAACTAGAAAGGGGAGTGAATACGGGGTGAAGATTGGGGCAAGGTTGATTTTAAATGAAATGAAGAATTTAGCAATTATTAACAATGCAATCCAACACGATATTGCAAGGATGGCATAGCCAAATCACTTGTAAGGTGTGGACAAATAAAAATAAAAGAAAGAAAGATACAAGGCAACACGATTTCACAAGGATGGCAAAGTCAAATCACTTGCAAGGTGTGGGAAAATGAAAATAACAAAAATAGAACGCTAGCCGACATGATTTTGCAAGGATGACATAACCAAATCACTTGCAAGGTGCAGACAAATGAAAATAACAAAAATAGAACGCTAGCCGAGACAATTTTGCAAAGATGGCATAACCAAATCACTTGCAAGGTGCGGGTGAAAATAAAGAAGAAAATAAAAACAAAATGAAACTCTAACTAATCTAAACCCACGCCAATAAATCATTTATTATGCAAAGGTGGTCAAGCCCAACTTCTTTTGCTAGTAATGGATGGAAAATAAATGAAACTTGTTGTAACTGAAAATGCAAAGCAAGAAGTCAAGTCCAAGAGACTCTATTGGACTTGTTACAAAAGCTGAAATTTCATCGTACAGAAATAGGTAAAAAGAGTGAGAACAATTGTGTTTTCCCCTTTCTTGAGATGGCCCTGAAGCTCTTCCTCTGGGGTGGCCTTGGAAACTCTTCTATGGCTGAAATTACGCAGAATTTTGCTTTGTTTTGTCACCAACCTGCTAAAATCCAGCGAAAAAAAATGATCTAATATGCCCCAAATCACTTTGGGGAGGTTAGTCTGTTAGTGCAATGTAGGTACAAAATTTATACAAAGTTTCCAAGAGAATAATGTTGAGATAACTAGAGTAAAAAAAGACTTGAAGAACCTAACCAATTAAAACTAAAATGCAGAAATTTATGTGTAAAGAAAGAGGAAATTTCGTCCTTGGCTCTTCAAGAAGTCAAGCAATGGGGCATCCAAGCTCAGAATCCCACTCAATCTGTATAACCTGCAAATAATAAGATTTTTACAACCCAAATACAAAGAGGTGAGAATCTAACGATGAACAAAGAAATCATAAATTTCAAACTAGAAAAGATATGAACTTCTTTAGCTACAAGAAAGAGAACTCACAAAATCTATGGAATACAAATACCAAATCTTACCAAAGAAAATTAGTATGCTTCCATGGCCTCCTTAGCTTATGTAGTTACTTGAGCATAGAAACAAACTATCAATGACCACAGTGTCCTCCAAAGATTTTTTATTAACAAAATCAAATGGCTGAAAATTACAATGGCCAAAACAAGAGCTATGGAATGAGAGCAAGAGAAACAATGAGAGCATGAGCAATAGAGTGGGTTTGTGTGTAACCTAAATGAGGAGAGGAAGCCTCCTTAAATAGGAATTGAGTGAGGAGAGAGCCCATGCATGCAAGCCACTTGTCAAAATGAGAGAGTGGGAGCTCAAAGAGGGGAACCACTTTTCTTGGGGCCACCTCCTAGGGTGAGAAATCAAATAGAAATGGGGAAAAACCCCCTCTAATAGTTTTAATCTTCAATATAGAGCCGGAAGGGGGGACCACCAAAATGGGACCTCTTACTTTGACTTATTTTTAATTATCTCAATTTCCATGGTAGAGAGGGTCCCCCCCCTTTGGCGACATCTTCATTGTTGTAAAACACTTGCATGCCCCCCCCCCTTTTTACTCTAAAGTCACCTTAGAAACATAGCATATCACTTAGAAACTTAATTTTACCCTTCTAAGTAAGTGACTTTAGGCACTCTTCCAAAATTTGGCTTGTTAATTAATTGCCAATTTTCCTGATTTGCTTGACTAAATTTGACAAACATGACCAAAACCTTAGCAATGTCTCACTGAATGACTTCAAACTTTGCCCAAGGGTGTAGGGGGGACTCATTCCATTGATTTTGAGTACCCATACCCCAATCTGTGGGAATTATATGCCATTCCACCCTCTTTTTATTACAACATTTTTATGCTGAGGGACATTTTTTAATCACAAAAAATTAAAAAATCCTAGGTAAAACCTAACGAAATTCTGCAAGACTCTAACATGGTTACATGGAACATTTCTAGGCCTTAGTCAACCCGTGGAATTGATCATTAGAACATCTTTCACCACTTTGGAGTGTTTTTTGAGTGAAGAACTCAGATAATTAAAATCACTAGAAATGAATTTTAATTTTCCAAGGAAAAAAACTCTTTGTTATCACCAACCTTGTAGTTGCCTATGTGAGGTGGATCCAGGATGGATGGTAGAAGGACAAGCAACTAGGGAGGTGGGACCAAGATTGCCTAGAGCCCTAAATGGATGGTTGTCATGCCAATCAAGGCAGCCTTCAGTTTATGTGTCTTAGCCCAAGACAACAAAGGGGGAGACCTAGATCTACTCCCAACAAGAGTGATCAAACCTAGACACTAGATTAGATCAAATGGACTTTAAGGTACATAAGGTGTAAAGTAAAGGGAACCCTAGATCTATGGTTGATGTCACAAGGTGAGCCAAGGCTTTGGATCAGGGCTTAGGAAGTATGAGGTTCGATCTAAAGTGGGACTCAAATGACCTATAAGGTGAAAACTAGATCTGGGGTTGGGGTGCTAGCAATAGGTGAGGATATCCACTGCCTTGGGAAACGTGAGCAATGTAGGGAGGTCAAGGACAGGATTGGGGCTATCTAGTACCAATGGATAGACTCGATGATAGATGTGACAGTATAAAAGTTCCCAAGTCACCAGGGAAAGATCAGATTGCAAGGAAACGAGGCCAAAGAGAGGATAGAGCTAGGGTTAGAAATCAGTGTCTGTTGGACCTAGGGTAATGGAGTCAATATCAGCCCAGCATTGGAGTGGACCCACCTAGGAAATGCCCTGATCTATGGATCCAGGAAATTATTTGGCTGGAAAATTCAGTCTATAGGGAAAACCAACAGTAAGGTGGCTAGCGCTAGGGTTTGGAGAGGCAGATCCTCAGATATGGGACAATCTGGAGACCATCAGCTAAGCATTGGAGGGGAAATGGTATGGGGATGACTTGATCTACAAACCCAAGTTGGAAAAATGCCAAAAAATCAAATCTGGGAAAAAGTAAAAAAAATAATGAGAAGCGTTAGGGTCCTGGAAGACAGTTTCTCAGATCTAGGGCCACCTGTCAGCCTCTAGCTTAGCGTTGGAGGTGATTTGGAATGAGGAGGGCTTGATCTACAAACCCAAGTTGTTATTTTCTTGGAAAAATCAGATCTCAGATCTAGGGCGAACCAGGGGCGCTAGGGTTTGAGAAGGCAATTTCTCAGATTTAGGGCGAACTAGGTAGAATTAGCTCAGCGTTAGGGATGAATTGGTGAGAGGGAGTCCCGATCTACAAAACCCAGCAGTGGTTTGTCCAGAGATCGAGCGGTTTATTTTTTAATACTTTTGGTTTTTTATTATTTATGGAATTTTTAGTAAAATGAAGTAAAGCATGTGTCAATGGGTTGAGATCCGGAAGAAAGAACTAACCTGTAGATCTTACTTGGAAATCCTTGTAGATGCCTTGAAAGTGATGATCCTTTCTATCCCGATCAATTTGAGAAGACCTGTGTGATTTCTATGCCTAACATTTCGCTCCAAGTGACCAATGCGCCCTCTCTCTTGCACAAGCAACCGTCAACAATATCATATTTTCCGTATCATGAAAGAAAAGCAAGATCTACAGAAAAGTAACAAGATGCAATCATAGATCACAATGAAACTAATGAAAACCCCCTGTCACAGATGAAACCAGTCCAAGCGAGTTGAGGTCCCCCTGCAAAAACGCCCAAGATGAAGTCGCCCTCCTGTAGACAAGATAATGGTCCAAAAAAAATATAGATCTCACACAAATTTCCCGAATGCTAGGAAGCAAAATACTTTCCAATCACCATCTAAAAACACTATATGCAAAGGAGATTCAAAAAATATCCACAAGAAAGTTTTTCGATTAATTAGATCCAAGAGCCAAAGACCGCTTACAAATGAGAAGCTCTCTCCTTTAAATAGGAATGAGAGAACCAAAATCCTAACCACTTTCAAAACGAGTGGCTAAGATTAAAAGATATAAATGTTCTAATCAATGGTTGAGATGAGCTCAACATATAATACATGGATCAATATAACCATAAAGTACTAAAGTGGACTAAATCACCCATAAAGAGGGTACCCCACTCAACAAGAAATAAATGAAGCACATGGTGGGTCCATGGAGTGTTAACTAACTCCCTCTGGGTGCCCCATGGCACAATAAAATAATATAATATTTTAATTTTTTGACTTTGTGCCTCCCAAAAGCTTCAGAAAATAATATAAAAATGCCCAAAAAACAGGCGTGGGCCCAACCAGGTGCTGCAACTGCTAGAGGTGCAGAGGACATCATAATCATCATCATGACTCATCCCATGTCATTTCCTTTCCTTAGTAGCCCAAATCGATTTCTTCAATAGCCATTTAATCATTTCTTGTTTTGCCTCGAGAAATGTGAACCTGCAAAAAAAGCCTCCTAGAGTACCTGTGTTGTCCAACTGAGCCCACTAGGCTCTCTGGTATGGGGATACTATGGTACAAGCAAGTGGCTGCACCCCTTATGCCCCATACAGTGCCCTAGGAGATCCCATAAAAACATCTCTTTGCTTAGACACATCATCCTGTGAAGCAAAACTGCATCAGAAGGGTAAAATGAGCCTGATCATCTCTGCAAGTGTCCGGAACTTAAAATAAGCTATCTCACTAGACTCAGAGAGTCCAAATCCATCTAGGGTGCATACTCATACCCTTTCCAGGTCTCTGCCTGATCATCAACAATATCCAATAGACAATATAATCACCTGTAATGACCAGATACCAATAATATAACTCAGACTATCATCCATCTGCTGCAAGTGTTACAAGGCTAAGACATGCTCTACAAATCATTTAAGTAACAATCATAACAAGTAGCAGTCAACTCACTGGCGGTACATCAACCAAATACATATATAGGGTTTTATTTATTATTACTCAGATCAGACTTTCAGGACTATACTCACTTCATAGCTGTAGTCAATTTTCTAGTGAAGGGTGAAGGATGAAGTTGACAAGGCTAGGGAAAATGATGACTACCAACTTAACATCATGACACTTTGGATATGGAAAGGGAATACTCACTGTAACCACATGCCAGACAAACAACAACACAGGGAATGGCAGTGCCTCACAAATGGTTGAGTTGTTCAGGGAGTGCTTATTCAACTTAGGCATCATGTCTACATCAAGTTTGATCCAGGTTCATTAGGACCATCAATTTGATTTCCATGGCCTTTTTGGCCTATATGACCTTTTGGAGACTTCACCAGTGCTTCAAAGCACAGCTAAAAGCAGCTTTCATCCAGGACATATTCAAATTTATAAGGTCAAAAATATTTGGATATAGCATAAATTTAACCATTGCTTTTGGGACCTTTTCTGATACCCTTCACGGGGTATTTTAGCATTTCATTGCTCTTGCCCTTTTTCTCACATATGTTAAGAAACGCATTTTAGAATTTACAATTTCCATGGGCGCATATATAAACATTTCCAATACAAGTAGTACATGAGCTTTCAGTTTTAGCCAACACATCTCAAGTGACCAGGGGGAGTTCTGCATAGTGCCAAACATCGGGACAACTGACCAGAATGATTTAGGCATATAATCCAACTCACCAAAGGCAAGTTCTGCCACCAACTCAGAGTCGAGACAAAATATAAACAGGGAGGTTTTTCCAACAAGGGTTATAGCGGGGAAAGGTCCTCCATGCCACAAGTCAAGTAGTAAGTCGGGTTAAAACAAAACTGGAAGGAAATGGATGGGTGGAGACAAATGAATCAATGAAGCCAACACTAGCAAGCCAAAGTATGGTGGGAATGACTATCTCTATTCTCCCTAGGGAGGGTAAAACCAATGAGTATAGATCAGGAACTTCCAAGTCTAAGTAGGGACATCAATACATAATACAAATACATCCAAGTCCATATATTTATGACCGTCAGATCATGACACTAAATGCTAGTATATGTCACAAAGATGAGTATAATAGCAATGATAACCATAACACAATAAAATAAATGTCGAGTCATTACCATGCAAATAATCCATTTGAACCATCATCTGTCCAATGAGAAAACACTAACACCAATTTGGCATCACTAACTGCTCTGCAAATGACTAAATGGCTGCATCAATCCTCGGATCTGAGTGTCCTGAGACTCAGTCCTGACATGGGAGAGTATAATAGTCCACTAACAAAATAATGATCCGTCAAAACTACTCATCTCAGCATCTCATATGTAGGAGATCTGGCTGAAAAATGTACTGTTACGGAGAGAAATTCCTATGGCTTGGGGTACCACAACAGACAGCTTAACTCCAGAAATCAATCCTTTTCTATATGCAAGAGAAACCAAACGACTAACACTAAAGGATCTCAATTCGTACCTTATTCCGGACGGTTGATGTAGATCCTCGTTGAGCTTTCCAACTTCAGCTTGAATTGATGAATTGCTTCCTCAACATTCAATAAACAAGACAAGCATACTATGTATAATTGTGTTAGCTCTACTCTAGCATATATAATCAATAACATATAAGCATTTGAAATCATCCATGGATAAAATATTCATTCAAACACACGCATAGTCACCCTCAGCTTCAACGCATAAAGCGACTGTGCTATCCGATCTCTACCTAGCCAAGACACTCACAAAATAACCTCTGCAAGTACCCCCTGTGATATTTAGGTGAGGAAACTAAGGTCACCTCAATATAACCAATGCTTAGGCAGATAGTCGCAGGTGGGATCAACCGTATGGGTAGGGTAGCAAAGCCCGAAACTCTCGAAAGAGCCCCCAGATACGAATACAATCCTGGAAATATCTCTGGTGCTACTCAGTTATGACTAGGGGTCATCCCAATCAATAACCGCTCACACTGCCTCATGCTTTACTCCCTTGTAAGAGGAGGATCCTGAGAAACACTAATTATACCAAGGAATTTCACACTCTCACCTGGACAGACACATACATGTTGTTTAGTGGTCTTGGAGAATTTACTCACAATGAACTATTCCAAGACCTTAAAACCTAATCTTGTTGGTGCACCCTATAAAAGAAAAGAGTGTAATTCATTTTAATTAAGCGTTGATTTTAATTGGCTGTGATTACTCAAAGGGAAATGGCCGTGCAACTAGTGATATGAAGACTCAGTAGTAAAATAAAAGTGCACACCATAACAAACAATGCTAAGTGCAATCTTTGTCAAATGAAAAACAGGGTATGCCATTACATGAGATGCATAAATATATATTCTTTTATGAATGCCAATGCAATCCTTCCCATATGAAAGCCTAAACACAACTCTCATCCAAGCAATCCAATGCAAGTACCTCCTCAAATCCATATCTAAGATGCAACTAAGAGTGCAACTACTTTGTATTTTTCAATAAAAAGCATGAAAAATGCAATAAAAGTCATCCAATAATCTCAGTCTCTACAGCAAGTATAAAACACAAGCCCAGCAAGACACCGAGACAAAAAAGAGTAATGCACTAATAGAAAAACAAAAAGGATAAATGACTAAAACTACTGTCAAAGAAAAATCAATGAAAAAGTGGTCTCTGATCACAAAAGAAACATCCATCACACCCAAGGAAGACCCAACCACACTCACAACCCACCCAAGAACTTTCCACAACATCAAACTCACCAAAAGGGAGGATGTATGTGACTGTTTAAAGAACAGATATGTATATACACGACTTTTGGCCAAAAAGCTGCATGTATACGCAGATTTTGGCCAAAAACCTGCGTGTATATGCAACTTTTGGCCAAAAATCTGCGTATGTACGCGACTTTTAGCCAAAAACCTGTGTATACAGAGAAGACAGTGGTAAAAAGCAGGCCAAGGGTCAAACCAATAAAGGGGAGTGTCAATGGATGAACATACTATAAAATGCAACACAGAAACAAGGAGAAACAAAGAGCAAGTCAATAATATCAAGCACATTGTGCCCGCAAACCCCAAAGAAAAACAAGGAACGTCCCCAGCGGAGTCGCCAATTTTGTTACAGAGAGAAATTCCTATGGCTTGGGGTACCACAACAGACAACTTAACTCCAGAAATCAATCATTTCCTATATGCAAGAGAAACCAAACGACTAACACTAAAGGATCTCGATTCTTACCTTATTTCGGACGGTTGATGTAGATCCCCGTTGAGCTTTCCAACTTCAGCTTGAATTGATGAATTGCTTCCTCAACATTCAATAAACAAGACAAGCATACTATATATAATTGTGTTAGCTCTACTTTAGCATATATAATCAATAACATATAAGCATTTGAATTCATCCATGGATAAAATATTCATTCAAACTCACATTATTGGACAGGAAAAGATATTTCTATTGATATAAAATCAGAGATTACAATGGATACAACTTCTGTCGGCATGTCTGCGAATCGGAGAAACCAAGTCCCCCACATGGGCCTCCACCACTTCAATCCTCCATCTCTCGATAGCAAGATGACAAGCAAAAGATAAGCTTGGGAAGAACACAAAAGTGTTCCAAGGGACAAAGGGGATGCAGATTCGAGCACAGGTTTCGGCAACAATGGACTATAGTTCTCTTGCTCTTAATTTCTCATATTCCTTCAATGTATCCAAAGGGTTACTTATATAGCTCATCAATGGGGTAATGAAAGGTCAAATCCGAGCGATCTCAAGGCATAGGGAAGGCCAGGAGACAAGTGAGTCAGATCCACATCAGGGAAAACTCCAAAAGAATTTGGCCTTTTGCTCACATCTCGATGTACGCGGTTTTAGGGGTCAAACCCGTGTATATACGCGAGAAAGGGTTTAAAAGACGCGTATGGCAATTTTTGCATGTTTTTAGGGATGATCTAGGAAACATCAAAGGAACAAAAATGGTCCATGGGGTCTAAGTAGTCTGCATAGGGACAGGGAAGGCCATAAAAGTGTGATTTACCATGTGTGGTAAAATTAGCTATAACATGTACTATATCTAAAAAATAGAATATGGTAGCCTGACTACTATATATGTGATAACACTCTTCTTTCTCATCTTCATGGCACATAGTACATGGTTTGCCACCTAGTTTGTTAGGTGGTCAATAGGGTGGAAAGTAGAGTCTTTGTTGGGGTATGGCCAAGTATAGTTCTTGACCAAGAAGAACTGGTCCAATGCACTTTTTTGAATGGAGTATGAATGAATATATGAGCCTTTGCTTATGTGGAACCTTAGTATGAACATTTTTACCTTAGTGTTGGATAAACTTGGTTAGTGGCCCGAATGGCCATTCAACGATATTCATTATACACCCTTAGTGGTCAACGATGGACAACCATAGTTTTTGCAGGCACCTAGTAACAATACGTTGGTCCACCATTGACCACTAATGGTGTATAATGAATGGAATTTAAGGTTCATTGGGGCCACTGACTAAGCTTAAGAAACAAAGCATATGCCACAAGTAGGGCAGTTTGATATATATTTTTCTTATGATGATGAAACCAAGATAAATGTAGAGAATCTGAAGAATTTTTTTTATTTCTGAAAACCCTCTAGAGGTTGTCAAAAGTGAAGGACATTTACAAATAACAGGTCGATAATTAGGGAATGATAGGTTGCAAAGTAGAGTCTTTTTTGAAGCAAGGTCAAGTATAGTTCTTGACCAAGAAGAAATGGTCTAATGCACTTTATTTTAGTGGAGTATGGATGAGTACATGACCCTTTGCTTATGTACAAGAGTAGGAGACACAAGTTTACAAGTCTGTAGAAGCTTTAAAAGATTGATGAAAGGTTACCACAAGCAACAGGAAAATCTAGATGACTCGAACAAGAACCAACACTCCTTTACGCTAGATGTCCCTGCACAGTTTGAACAATGACTTCACCAAAGCGTTATATCCCGGAGTACCTATGCAAAAGATTAGAAAGCATGCATACAAACAAGTAAAGCATACAATTCTAGTATCTATCCACATAAATAATTCAGAGAAATGAATAAGAAACTACAGTTTATTTCTCTCTTCTACCAATTATCATTAATCCTTCAAAGACTGGTTGGAACAACAAAACATGTAACAAGAAACTGATACAATTATACCTCATGTAGTACAAGAAATCACCACACGCTGATGCCCGACTCAAGTATGCTTCCAAATCCTTTTGATTTCATTCTATAAATTCAATAAACGATTACAAGATATAGGAGCATAAGTTTCATATAATTTTTTCCTCCAAAATGAAGAGAACTTGCTCTCTTAAATAGAAAAACTCAGCATGAGGAGGCACACTTGCTAAAGGATGAGCTTGATAGCTTGGCGTGAGTTGGATCCCCATGCTTTGGGTCATTAAGAAAACAATTACCAAAATGTCAAAAGCTTAACCTCAAACCAAATCTTTCTTTCTTGGGAAAAGCACCCCTCTTTTGGAAAAAAAACCAATTTGATATTTAGCAACCATTTCTTTCCGTTTGGTGACTTGTAACTCCTTATGAATAATTTTATTTACCTTTTCCAACTCACAAAATCAATTTTCATCAAGTTTCCAATTTTTGATTAGTTGGCGAAATTCTAATTTTTTCCAATTTTTTGGTATTTTTTTGGTTTTTCGAGTAATTATTAATTTTGGAGATAAATAATTACTCGAAAACTTAGGAAAGTGGGTCCAGGGGTTAAGTGGGTGCTTTGAGTTACAAAACGAGCATCCCCATGGAAAAAACAACCTCCTAGCTAGGATTTTATGACTTTTTAGAGTTTTACAATCAACTTATTAAAAATAAGCCTGTAAAAACGGAATATATATATATATATATTTGGAACTTAAGAAAAACCTATGGAGGACTTAGGAAATAATCATAATGACTCAAAATAATGATTAGCATGGTAATATACATCAACACGTAGGTTTTAATAACCTCCAAAGTCCTAACCACCAAGGCAATTATTTCGGCTTTGGAGGCTTGGTGAAAAACTCAGAAATTATTTATCACTTAAAAACGATAGATAATTAAAAAGGAAAAAACACTGTGGAATAATGCATTGATGACTAAGTCCTAGGAAACCAAACTTTTAACATAAATTCATCATGCTAACTCATTTTATTACAATTCCTCATGGGGTATGAACATGTTAAAATAAAAATAAAAAAGGGCCTTAAAAAGGCCTTCATGGACCTATGAACTTGAAATTTGAACAAGTAATTGTTCGTCTTTGGTGGCTCATTTTATGAATCCAACTTAGTGCAACTTGGTAACATCTAGCTCCAACTGCAGCGGCACTTGCTTGATCTGGTTTTTAGGCAAGGAGAGCATGCGAGAACCGTAGAATCTCTGGTTTCAATAATATGTAAAAACATCTCAACTTGACAAGCCAACCTTAGTAGCAAAAAATCTTGTAAAATACAACGAACCATTAAGTTTCTTTATTAGAAAGTAAATGTAAAAATGAAACTTTAACTAAAGAAAAATATTATTATTCATAAATACAGAAAAGAAATGTTGAAAGTAAATGCTTACTTTAAGGAGCTTATTTTCCTACACTAAGCATAACATAGTCAAAATGTTAAGTGAAATGATAAATCCAATGCAACCACCTTAACATTTTATAAAAATTTAAATGTTTTCTTTTGTATTTGGTTACCAGCTAAAGCAAGGACATATTTATTAGAATGTACAAACCTGCATGGATATTCAGGATGGGCAGGCTGGATGGGAGATCATAAGCATATAACACTTCATCCAATTTCTTCCCAAGCTAGCATGAGCTTCCGCATGCTTCTTTTCTTGGATAGGGCTAATTTACACATTTGCATGATGAAGCAAGTCAACAAAACCATTGCATATATCAAAAGGGCTTGTCGAATGATAACTCTCTATTTAAGCCCTAGGTTGCTCCAAATCATAAAGAACCTCTAAATCAGAAAATGCAGGCTTAGGCTGACCCTCCATCAGTTGTATCAAATTTGACTCTTCAATGCATTGCCTCTCAAAGTCCTTATTGTTAATGCTTGTGTAATATTTTGGATGATATGGCTCTGAATGAGCGTAAGAAAACTTTGAATGCTCCTCTTCCATACCGAGACCTCCCCAGGTTTTTAAGTGAACACTTCCTTTTGTGGACATGTCATAGATGGGATTTTCAATAAAACCTCCGAAAGATTCTGAATAATCACTCCCTTCTCTGGACATATCGTAGATGGTATTTTCCATAAATCTCCAATAGTCATCATCCCCATCCATGTCAGATGTGGGGTAGTCTTCATCCATGGCATCATTCTCCTGACTATCCATGTATTCATAACAATCTTCTTCAGAATATTTGGCTTCAAAAATGTTACAAGGAAGTAAACTTTCCAAACCTTCATGAACATGTGGAGGAAAAAAGGGTAGTGTCATCACACACCGTACAGATCTTATCAAAAGTTTATTTATAGGCTTCTGTAATGGCTTCTTCTTGAGGTAAATCTGGATAAAAACTGCCATCAATAAAATAATCATGAGAACACTCCAAATTTTCAATAGTTTCTATTATGATATCATGAAGAGGATCTTCAATAATATCTTCAATCAAGGAAACTTTATGAACATATTCAATGGGATCACTTGGGATGTGTTACCTAATGGGTTCCTCTAGTTTTTCCAAATCTTCGTTATTTTCTATTAAAGTGATATGAGGATGGTTTTCAACAATGTCTCCAAATAAGGGTTCTTCGAGAAGCTCTTCAATGTTATTATCATGGATGTGCCCATATTCATAATCTTGTTGTGTATTGAGAGAGACCTCATATTCTTCAATAAGACGATTAATCTCTTCCTTTCTTAAATAACTTAGAGGGACTTCCCGGACATTCGACGTTGTCTATGACAACACTAGGAAGTTTTTCGATGGGAGTATTATGGATCTCCTCTTGACTTAAATGTTCAAGAAGTGATTCCAAGTCATCAATACTTTGTATCATGGAGAAAGGTCCATTATATGTTTCAATGTGATACTCCGTCCCAGATAGGTAGAAGGTAAAGATCTTTTCAATAATTTTTTTCAAACCATTCATACTACCCCGACCATTATGCCACTGCTCTAAAAACATCCAAAGGAAGCTTGGAAAGAAGGTTATACATTTATTAGGAAGGCCCTGATAGAACCAACAACTAACATCTCCCTGAAAAGTACTAGCAAACATTTCCATCATATTGTCCTCATAAAGAACGTTGGAGTCAACCAACACTTGAACGAAAGTCTTGACATGCCAGATGGCCGACTCACCATAATTTCCATGAAAGACTATAAGCCATTTATATACATCCCCCACATCATGACCAAAGTTAGGAAATCCTGATGTGCTTGAGAAATCGATAGGATGAAAAAGTACGACTATCTGGGCACTGTTGCTGCTCTTAACCGGCGTGCGTGTGTCAAAGCCCAAAATTAGGCACACCGACTCGATGACAACTGCGAACAGGGGAGCCACTGTCGCCACACTCCTCTCTTCCTCGCTTCAGGTTGGCTCTTCTCCAACTCAAGGGGGGCGTCCCTGGTGTTAAGATTGCTAAGGCAGGAAACAGTTGCAAACAGGGTGATTGGAAGAGGCTGCCTTAGTGAAATGGTTGTAGCATAAGAGTATTTGAATGGTTGACGGAAGGAGGGAAGGATCAAACCCCACTAATGGACTAGTGTCGGTATACCTAAAGGGAAAAATGGAGTCAAGGGAGAACCCATGAGGGCCTTGTGTCAGAGGGGTAGCTACTGGGTCTTTTTCTTCCTAAATGCAGAAGATACGCTATGCAAAAAAAGGAGATGCTACACAATCAATCTTGATAAAGTGTAAGCATCTAACACCCCGTGCATGCATGCTCACAAAGGGGAAAGGCTAGCAACTGCTAGGATTTCTACCTTCCAATAGGATGGGAGCGTCTGTTTATGGTCCCCAGACGCAGACATATAAGAGAAGCAAAGCCTCTAAAGCTAGCACTCAACAACACAAATTTACGCCACACACCATAGAGAGCACTCCACTGAAAACCATGAGACCCAAAAGAGTAATTTTCTATACATCTCTGGGGAAAAATCCTCCCAGTTTTTCCCTCCTACAATGAAAGAGCCAATGCTCTTTATAGGCCAAAAAGGCTCTCACCAATAATAAAAAAGAAAAGACAATAAAATAATAATAAAATAAGGAGAAAAGTGGGTTGAGATCCACTTTTCTCTCCAATGAAAAACAAGACTGCCCACCTTATTTACATGACTCCTACCTCAACTAGATGTCGCTAAGGCTAACTAGATACTGGATAGAGTTTGGAAATATGCGTAACCAAAAATACACCAAATCAAGAGTCCATTACAGCCATAACTCCAAACCACTCGGCTACTAATGGAAGATGTGAAGAAACTGCTCCAAGATCGCCACACTACCCAAAATACTATATACTCCATGCTCTGTCATCGTGGCAACAAAACGCTAATATCGTCGATTTCCAAAATCAAGGAACTGTGCAGCCTGCCCAGACTTGACTGTCAGCAGAAAAAGCGGGCCCGTGAAGATATCCTAGCATGAACTATTCATTGCAATTAGCTTGAAACACTTGTCTCATTTTGGTAGTCGGCTATTAGTCAGGAGTAAAGCGGATTTTGTCCTCTAATTGCCAAATTTCCATGATTTGGTGGTCAATCAAAAGCATGGGTGATTTTTAATTAACACTGAACAACACAAAGGAGAACACGGGACTGGGATTCCCCTATTTAGCTGCATAATTGGATCTTGGTCTCCCTTGAGGTGGCACTCCGAGCCACAATTTGATAGGCAGAAAAAAGTGCTAAGTGGATCACCATAATGACACCACCACCACACTGTGGACAAACTTCACATGACTGTGAATTTACTCCGAATGGCTGATAGTGGGAATGCTGGTCCACGACGATGCCCTGATCAGCAAACTCATACAGTGTACAAAAGTTCCACGAAAACCATTGTCAACAAAAACGCCAGCCCACAGGTGGAGCGTTGGCTGCGTAAGAAAAACTTGAGATTTCATCCACTGATTATGAGAAATGACTGATGGTGGCCCCAACTATCTCGGCATCAACGAAATCGGCTGCGAGTGACAATGAAATCTGATTTCCACATGACTGCGACCTCCGTTTGAAATCGGCTGCCAAAGGTAAATGCAGATATGGACAACACTCCACTGTTGTAGTGAATTGACCATGCACAGGGTAGTCGGCTGTCAAGAACGCTGGTCTCCATAAAATTTAAAAACCTGGCAGCTAGTGGAGATGATATGGGACCAATTAGATGCTCCACCTACCACGACCCATAGCATAAGATTTCCCCTTGAAACATGTTCAGATTATCTCAGAGATTATCACCCTTGTCAATCCCGCTGACTGAGTTGAGGTGTACGGGATGGGAAATATGGCGATGAGCAGCTTGGATCCAACATATATTTTTAACAACAATCGCCTTATTTGACAAATAGTAGTCCATGAGAATGGTGACCCGATATTTATTTGCGAATGGTGAGCCGTGCTTTTCAGCCCTGTAGGAAACAATGAACCCTACATTATCCTGAAATCTGACCAAGGAATACTGGAAGTCTACCTCCTTCTGCAAGCCCGGTAGCTTCAAATGCACTATCATCTTTTTTTTAAAGTTATGGATTATCACGAAAGTTCCAACCAATGACTACAACAAAAGAAAATAAAATAGTTTTGGTGCAATCGACCATGATGCGCTTGTAAATGCAAAACTATGGAAAACCTTGCTTGATGTTAATGATATAATGTCAACGGCATTTCTAACACAGCCTTCCATATCTTCGCAAATTCGTTGATCAGATTATCAATTTTTCCTTCCATTTTCATATAAAAAAAATGACCCATTTGCAAAATAGTCATTAAGGAAGAAATTTGTCAAACATACATGCCACTCAACAAAGAGAAAATTTTGCTACTGTAATAATCTGATCATAATCACTCCTTCTGGCAGAGAGCTAGCAGCTTTATTCTTTGTATTTTCACGCTATTTTACTGTTCAGAGTAACGTACTGCTTTAGCCAAAAGTCCAAAAATTACCCCTACAAGTTAGGAGGTAACATCTGGCTCCATATGGGGACATGTGCTCTTTGAAAGAGTACACAAGAACTTCAGCATCTATTATTTTGTAGACCAACCAACCGTGCAGTCGGGATGGCTTAATTCACATCCCAAACCACATGCTTTATTACATACTTGAACATAGAAACAAATGCATAAAAACTAACAACTGTAAGTGCTCATGCGAGAGCTTATTCAGCCTACCTACCTATTCTATAAAATTCAACAAAAAATGTGAAGTGTAATGCTACAACCACTGGAGCCATTCCTGCATCTTATCTATGCAAAGTTGCCTTTCCTTGTGCTCGGTTAGGAACACATAGGGTGATTGGAAGAGGCTGCCTTAGTGAAATGGTTGTAGCATAAGAGTATTTGAATGGTTGACGGAAGGAGGGAAGGATCAAACCTCACTAATGGACAAGTGTTGGTATACCTAAAGGGAAAAATGGAGGTAAGGGAGAACCCACAAGGGCCTTGTGTCAGAGGGGCAACTACTAGGACTTCTTCCTAAACGCAGAAGATGCGTTATGCAAACAAAGGAGATGCTACACAATCAAGCTTGATAAAGTGTAAGCATCTAACCTGTGCATGCACGCTCACAAAGGGGAAAGGCTAGCAACTGCTAGGATTTTCGCCTTCCAATAGGACAGGAGCATCTGTTTATGGTCCCCAGACGCAGACATAGAGAGAAAGAAAGCCTCTAACAGCTAGCACTCAACAACACAAATTTATGCCACACACCATAGAGAGCACTCAATTGAAAACCATGAGACCCAAAAGAGTAATTTTCTATAAATCTCTAGGGACAAATCCTCCCAGTTTTTCCCTCCTACAATGAAAGAGCCAATGCTCTTTATAGGCCAAAAAGGATCTCACCAATAATAGAAAAGAAAAGACAATAAAATAAGGAGAAAAGTGGGTTGAGATCCACTTTTCTCTCCAACGAAAAACAAGATTGCCCACTTTATTAGCATGACTCCTACCTCAACTAGATGTTACTAAGACTAACTAGATACTGGCTAGAGTTTCGAAACATGCGTAACCAAAAATACACCAAATCAAGAGTCCATTACAGACATAACTCCAAACCACTCGGCTGCTAATGGAAGAAGTGAAGAAACTGCTCCAAGACCGCCACGCTGCCCTAAATACTGTATACTCCATGCTCTATCATCGTGGCAACAAAACGCTGATATCGCCAAATTCCAAAATCAAGGAACTGTGTAGCCTGCCCATACTTGACTGTCAGAGGAAAAAGCGGACCCGTGAAGATATCCCAGCATGAACTATTCATCGCAGTTAGCTTGAAACACCCGTCTCCATTTGGTAGTCGGCTATCAGTCAGGAGAAAAGCGACTTTTGTCCTTTAATCGCCAAATTTCCATGATTTGGTTGTCAATCAAAAGCGTGGGTGATTTTTAATTAACGCCGAACAACACAAAGGAGGACACAGGACTGGGCTTCCCCTATTTAGTTGCATAATTGTCTCTTGGTCTCCCTCGAGGTGGCACTCCGAGCCACAATTTGATAGGTAGAAAAAAGTGCTAAGTGGATCACCCTAATGACACCACCACCACACCGTGGACAAACTTCACACGACTGTGAATTTAGTCAGAATGGCTGTTAGTGGGAATGCTGGTCCACGGTGATTCCCTGATTGGCAAACTCATACAGTGTACAAAAGTTCCACGAAAACCATTGTCAACAAAAACGTCGGCCCACAGGTGGAGCGTTGGCTGCGTAAGTAAAACTTGAGATTTCATCCACTGATTATGAGAAATGACTGATGGTGGCCCCAACTATGTTGACATCAACAAAATCGACTGCCAGTGACAATGAAATCTGATTTCCACATGACTACAACCTCCGTTTGAAATCGACCGCCAAAGGTAAATGTAGATATGGACAACACTCTACCATTGTAGTGAATCGACCATGAAAAGGGTAGTCGACTGTCAAGAATGTTGGTCTCCATAAAATTTAAACACATGGCTGCTAGTGGAGATGATATGGGACCAATTTGCTGCTCCACCTAGCACGACCCATAGCATAAGATTTCCCCTCGAAACATGTTCAGATTATCTCAGAGATTATCGCCCATGTCAATCCCGCTGACTGAGCTGAGGTGTACGGGATGGGAAATATGGCGATGAGTAGCTTGGATCCAACATATATTTTTAACAACAATCGCCTTATTTGACAAATAGCAGTCCATGAGAATGGTGACTTGATCTTTATTTGAGAATGGTAGCCCGTGCTTTTCAGCCTTGTAGAAAACAATGGACCCTGCATTATCCTGAAATATGACCAAGGAATACCGGATGTCCGCCTGCTTCTACAAGCCCGGTAGCTTCAAATGCACTATCTTCTTTCCAAAGATATGGATTATCACGAAAGTTCCAACCAATGACTACAACAGAAGAAAATAAAACAGTTATGGTGCAATGGACCATGATGCGCTTGTAAATGCAAAACTATGGAAAACCTTTCTTGATGTTAAAGATATAATGTCAACAACATTTCTAACACTGCCTTCCATATTTTCGCAAATTCGTTGATCATATTATCAATTTATCCTTCCATTTTCATTTAAAAAAAATGACCCATTTGCAAAATAGTCATTAAGGAAGAAATCTGTTAAACATACATGCCACTCAACAAGGAGCAAATTATGCTACTGTAATAATCTGATTATAATCACTCCTTCTGGCAGAGAGCTAGCAGCTTTATTCTTTGTATTTTCACACTATTTTACTGTTTAGAGTAACTTACTGCTTTAGCCGAAAGTCCAAAAATTACCTCTACAAGTTAGGAGGTAACAAGCACCACACTGCTCGCTTAATTCATCCATATAAAAAACTAATAGTATGCATTTGATATAACCATTGAACCTTGTACTGAACAGGTGGAGCTTTCAAATGATGATCTTTAAAGTTTTTAATATTTCGCATGGGCTCATCTACACACAACAAAACTTCACAAGTTTAAGAGATAACATGGTTTTATCCCTTTAATGGAGTCGCCATGTGAGAAGAAAAAATATACATTTAGAACTTTCTCACAAAAATTCTTTTTTCTTTTCTTTTGTAAATTATGAAAAAGAAGAGGGATCCCCTCATTGTATCCCATCGGGAAATTTGGCTCTTGGTTATTGTAATAGAGAAAATATTTTCAGAGAAATCATGTGTCTTCTTTGTCATAGATTGGCCTCGTGCTTGATTGCAAAATTATTCGCGGAGGTGTTCTAGTTAATTTATGCTTGTTCCAAATATTGTTAGACTCGTGTTGTTTACAGGAGGGCATCCTTTCTTGGGGCGTTTTTGTAGAGATCCAAGTCTCTCCATATGAAGACATTGGAAATCAGGGGGGTTTTCTAATGTGTCTTTGATCATTGGTTATGCTTGTTACCGACTAGGATGCACCTAGTTGGAATTTCAGTGAGTCGCCAATGATGAACAAGATACTTTTTCATATTCAGAGTTCAGAATTCCTTCAGGCCTTCATGGCTATTTTATTTTTTGTAACACATGTTCATACCCCCTTTTTCATATTCAGAGTTCAGAAGTCCTTCAGGCCTTCATGGCTATTTTATTTTTTGTAACACATGTTCATACCCCCTTGGGGAGATTGTAAAAAATGACCTAGCGTTTAATTTTTTATAAAAGGCTCAACTTCCTAGACTGAAGCATCAAGCCAACTAGCCCAGCGTGTTTTTCACTTGGTTATTCTTGGTTGTTGAACAAATGACTAATAATTTCTGAGTTTTTCACTCACACCTCCAAAGCTGTGGTAGTCATCTTGGTGTTTCGGCTTTAGGAGGTTATTAGAGCCTTCGAGTCAGTGTTTTTCAAACATGCTAGGAATTCGATTGATTCGTATGGACATGTACTAGGTCCCCCTAGAGTTTCGTCAGTTTCTGCAAAAAATAAAATTTTCCGTTTTTAAGCCATTTTTTAATGGTTTAATTATAAAACTTCAGATTGTAATAAAAGTCAGATATGGAGTCTGTTTCTGACATGGGGATGCCTGTTTTGACACTCAGAGAAAAATATTTACCCCAAGGATCACTTTCCACATCAGTCAGACTGCTGGAGCACCCCGTGAGGCTTTATTTGGATAAAAGTGCATCAAGATGGCATTTTAATGCTAAATTTGGACATATTGACACTTAAAGTCAATTAAAAAAAACAAAATCAATTAAAAAATTGATTTGAGTGACATGGAAAGGGTCCCATGTGACTAGCGATTTATACATCCACTTATATGAAGTCAACGTTTGGTTTTAAAATATGGTTTTGGAAGGTTATATTAAGAGGGTGACGTCAAGCTATTTCCAAGTCGTGAGCATGGGTGTGAGTAGTAAGGAATGGACCCCTCGAAATTTATGTCCCACTTAAAACTTTTTTATGTGGTGGAGTATTGTACCATATGGTATGGAACCCGTGTTATCTCATTGCTCATGTCATCTAGCATATGTTGGTATCACGAGCAAGGTATGTGGGGGTTTACGCTAGCCATTATGGTGATAGCAAATAGCAAGGAGTGGGCCTCCTTTCATCCTCATCAATTTAATACTTTGGGTGAATGCTTTAAACTTACCATAAGTCAAAGCTTGGGAAAACAAGCGAATCTCATCTTGGAGCTCACGTCATAGAGTCCGTACATTCACGTGAAGTGGGTGAGGATTGCGAGTTGGGTGTGTGAGGTGGCTTAATTGGTAGATTGCGGTTGCCTACCTCATCTGAGGTGGCGCCTCTTCCATACCAACTATTCAGTTAAACTAATAATCACCCCACTGATTCTTCTGATTGGTTTAGTTCAGCTCGACTCAACTTAGTTACACTCCAGGTTGATCTTCAGTATTGATGAGGCCCCCCTGGGTCTCTCTTTTCCTATTTAAGTAGGTCACTTCTCCATTGTTTAGGATCGGAAGGTTGAACCTCTGCTTGCATACATTGTAATATTTTCTGAGTATTGTTAATAAAATGCTGTGGAGGCAATTTTCGTGTGGGATGCATAGATGTTTGGTTGATATTGTCTTTATGCTAAATCAGTGAGGTAATCTGTATCAACTCCTTTCATATTTTGCAATTGTTGGGATTACTTGTCTTCGTAAGGGAATTTACTTTTCAGTAAGAATAGGAAGTGATTCTTGTTAGGTTACTTCTTATTGTGGAATATATTAGATTACCAAGTCTTATATGATTTCTTGTATGGATCTATAATACTGCTTATCTTATTATTATTTCACATGGGTGCTTTTAATCCCCTTTGAATTTTATTGAAGGTATTTTACAGGAAACCCCATTTAGAGCATTTGATGAGCGAGTGGGCTCTTCCTCTTCTCTAGTAATTTCGAAAGAAGAAGCATCATCCCTCGGATCTCACTAAAGGAGGCATCACCATCCCTTTTCTACTTCTTGCTCCACTCGGTTCTATTACTTCTTGATCCAAAAAATCTTCAAATTTACTTTGCTTAGATCTACATTTCAAAGACATATATAAAGTAGATTTAAATTTCCAAATCTAGATCTTATTGCGTAATTACAAGTTGTTCTTTTAAACATTAGATCTAGCCTTCTTCTCGCAAGTTTAATGTTAAAATTTCAAAGTACTTGGTTAAGAAAATTAAAGAGATTTGATCTGATTGATTTGGAATATAGTGCTTGAGATTTGCTTGCCATTCTTTTCAAGAGGCAAGCAAAGATACTAAGAAGGCAAGCTTTTTAGCTTGCCTTACTTAGTTTTTTCTTTTTTTAATAATCAGTTGTTACTTCGAATTTTTTGGGCAAACTTTGGAAGTTTTCCAAAATCACTCTTAAAGTGCTCCTGGGCACATTTCACTAACATTTGTTGGCTTTTTTTTGCAGTTTTGCGATAAAAGAGAGGGAAGCTTTGGCAAAAATTTTCACAAAATCAACAAAAAGAAGACAAATGAAGCTCCCCCTCACATAAAAATTATTCTTTTCACAAGTGGTAAGCCTTTGGATCCCAATTTGAGGACCAAAGTGCACTTTCTTTTGCATCATTGTAAAAGCAAAAATAAAGCTGGAGTAGGCTCGTTAGAGCCCGGTCCCCGTCCCCCTTGGGGGGATTGTTATCGATGTCATTTTTTCTGTTTTCTTTATATGTTGTTAGCGTAGTTGTTTTTCTTCAACATTTCATGCTTTGTTTTTATAAAAGTAATCTGAATACTTACCCACTTCGCTATTCCGAAGTACCATAAGGGAAAAGATTTGAGCAGTGTAGTAATTAAAAAACAATTTTGTTATGCACTGCTGAGTTTAAAATAAACCCCCTCGCTTTCGCAAGTACAGGTTCATGGATAAGGGATTGCTCAAGTACTGAATCTAGAAAGAGACTCCTGGGTTTTACCTTTTTCTAAATCAGAAAATTTGTTCTAAAACTTTTAAAAATTTACAAGGCCTTCATCCTCATATGCTCTACTTCCACTGCAGCTTCGTCTGATCAGTTGGTAGTATTAGAAAGGGATTTAGGTGACTAGTTTAATTAGTTTCCACTCCCAAAATTAATATCCTTAGGAGAAAATCCAACGCCTCGAATTAAGCCGTTGTGGTGGCAAAATCTACAAAAGAAGCAGGAACAGCTGGGTAGTGACCTTGAGACATCATTAGGATACACCCTTGTTGGTGTAGTGTTGAACTAGTCTCATAGACTCCAACAACCCATATATTCCTTGCAGGGAGTCGCATCGGTTAATGGTTTTCGACATACTCGTTGTATCTCAGGTATATTGGGAGTTCCCTTCCCCTAAGGTAATCAAGATCATAACCACATAAATAAAATCAACCAAGAATTTACCCATTCCTTAATCAATTCATTTAATAATATAAAACTTACCAACCGAGACACTGCAATACTTTCACTAAGACTACACTAGCAACCCACATTCGCAAGCACTCTTTTCATTTTGGCACTGGTCTATCCTATTCTTTTTGCATAAGTTAATCTCGCAATGTGTCATTGAATATTGTGTATCAAATTTGAGTTAAATTGTTGCTAAAGTTAATCTTGTTTGCAGCAATTGGTAATCCTTAATTTCATCCATTCCATTTTAAAATTCGTAGAATCAATTATTTCTTTCGTAGAGTAAAAACCCTAGATTTTACTTTTCATTAGGGTACACCCCCCTTGGTTTCGCTAGGAGTTGGCCCAGACGGAGGCGCTGAGTATCATGTGACAGCACTTGGCTCGAGCTTGCCCCCAATGTCGTACCTAGTAACTTGAAGATTTCTGCCACATTACTCGAGGTGTGAATTAGGCGACAACAATGCTTATTAATTTATCTTGCAATTGTAGTTTCTTTTTCTGTGGATCAATTCTAACGTGACGCAAGTTTATCTTGCAGGAAGAGGGGTGCACTAACTCACCCTGGGAAAATCGATTTAGGTTGAAACTTCATCAAATTCACTTGAAATTGTGTCAAACCGGGGTAAAGTGTCATTGCACTTTGCATCTACAGGATTTCCAGGTATTTTTGTAAGTATTTCTTTTGTTTTAATTTCCAATCCACTCGACGTATAATTAAAACCCTAGTTAAAAGCTTCAAAAAATTCTTTAGGTCATTCTGTTGGATTTTTTGCGAAACCTTTATGGGTTATTTCACCCTCCCCTAGAACTAAGTGGGTTTTCCAAGACGTCATAATTGGGGACTCCATCTACCCTGTGGTTAAAGCACTGATCCTTAGGCAAATCACCCTCTTAGGGTTTTCAACTAATTTTCTTGCTTTATGATCCATATTTTGTCTTGTGCTTTAGATATTGTCAAATCCATTTTCAAGCCATCTTACTCAAGTGTTATATTTCCTTAATTGTTCATCAAACTCATCATTCTAGGCATACTCTCATTTTCCACCTTCAATCCCCAAGGGTATTGAATTTGGTCATTTACACTAGCACTTACTACCTAGATGCACACAATAATTATATGGTCACCGAATATAAACATTTTGGGACACATTTCCATTATCTAAATCTTTATAGTCCAATACATCCTTATCGGTGGCTATCTTCCTTAGATCTAGGGTTTCTCTAGCTACTCGCCTTACGTACTCTATTGCTACAATTTGATCTAGTGTGTTAGCTTTAGGTCTTTCCTTCTCGTTTGGATCAGGGTCTCCCCTTTTGTCACTTGGCTTATCGGTGGCATAAAGCGAAGGGTGTCCTAGTAGGCATGACAACCAATCCATATGTGGAGGTTGGGATTACTTGTAATTCACCTCTTTAGTTGTCTGTCTCCTCTACCGTCTTTAATAGGATATCATTTGTGGGGAAACTACAAGTTGTGTGATAATAGATCTAAAAAGGACTTCTAGCTTTAAATTCCTCTCAATTAAGCATTCTGGGACCTCAAAGGTACTAGTAGCAATGACTAACCCATCAACAAGTGAGTTGTCACTTCTAAGAAAAACCTTTATCCAAAATGCATCGTTAGCTCAATGGTGTCCCGCATTGTGTTCCTGTAAGCATGTAGTCTATCATTCTTTGTTGTGAATTGGTCTTTGACATATTAAACGATGAGTTCCAAATCGCCTATCACACTTATACATCTAATTTTGTGATCTATAGCCATTTCTAGCCTCAAAAGCAAAGCCTCATATTCTGGCACAATATTAGTACAATCGAACTGTAGGCAGAGTGAGTATATGGTTTATTCTCCGGTGGGTGAGGTTATAACTACATAGGCACCAACACCATGTCTAGACCATGCCCCATCAAAATGCATTCTCTAGATCTCACTAGGAAAAAAATGATGTTTCCTAATGTCTTCACAATAGTTTGCAAGAACCATAAATCTACCCAATTCATCAATCGCATGTATAGCATCATCAAACAGGTGATTAAGGGTTTCCACAAGATCGCTCACAAGGGGATTATTGAACAACATTATGGATGTTGTTTTACTCATTGGGATCATTGCATACTTAAGATCCGTTTGGATTTTTCCGCCTAGCTTTGTTTCCCATTTTCTATAGTAACATTCCCTTAACATCAAGGAAATCCAAGACCAAGACATCAATTGATAACTCAATTTCGGGACATGTGGCTGGACTTAGATTTAAACTCTCGATAAACCCCACAGCCTTCACTGCCTGGGAATTCATGCCACAAACATTCGTAAAAGTTATGGATGGGGTTTCATGACCCACAGGGGCATGACATTTACCTCAGCTCTCGAATCCAACATACAATTATGCAGTATCAATTGGTTGACTTCCAGGGAAATATAGATTTGGGGATACCCACAACTGCTCTCAGAAACACTATGGATGTCTATCCGAGGTTCTTTTGCTGTCTCGACAGGGTTCTTGCATGAGGCATTTCTAGGTCAAACCCCCCATAATTTACTGTCTCTATTATGTATTGATGAGACATTCAAAAGCTCCATGAGAGGGACTGGCATGTTAAGCTTCGCAGGGAAACTAGAGACATCGAGCTTTAAACCATATGTATCGGTCTCAGTGCTAATCTATCCCTTTATTCCCAAAAAATACAGGATCCAGGATTTGATAGAGGGAATCTTAACAAATTCATTCAAGAAAATAGGGATCATGGAATTTGACAACTTATTTGAGAAATTTAAGCTTACAGGCTCCTATTGTTGTGGGACATCACTAATATCCCTTTTGGGCCGAAAGGTACGATTAGGTTCTTTCCTCCATAAGTTTGTTTGTGAGTAATTAGTCTTCATAACAGGTTTAGGATCCGACCCATCAACTTCCCTAAGAAAAAAAACCTTAACCTTCTTATGCCATAGACATTCCTAAAAGGTATGGATGGGGTTCCATGACCTACAAGGGCATGAAATTTGCATCATCCCCCGAATCCAACATACAATTAGCAGTATCAATTGGTTGACTTCTAGGGCAATATAGAATTGGGGATACCTACAACTGCTCTCATAAACACTATGGATGTTCATCCAAGGTTCTTTTGCTGTCTCCACAGGCTTCTTACGTGAGGCCTTTTTAGGTCGAACCCTCCATAATTTGCTAGCTCTTTTATGTATTAAAGAGACATTCAAAAGCTCCATGAGAGGGACTAACATGTTAATCTTGACAAGGAAACCAGACACATCGATCTTTAAATCATATGCATTGGTCCTCGCGCTAATATCTCCCCTTATTCCCAAAAAATCTAGGATCCAGGGAATCTTAACAAATTCCTACAATGAAATGAGGATCGTAGAATTTGACAACTTATTTGAGATATTTAAGCGTTCGGGCTCTTATTGTTGGGAGACATTGGTAGTATCCATTTTGGTTCGAGAGGTAGGGTTAGGTTCTTTCCTCCATAAGTTTGTTTGTGAGTAATTAGCCTTTGTAACAAGTTTAGGATCTGGCACATCAACTTCCCTACGAAGAAAAACCTTAACCTTTTGGGGGCTACTTTTGGACTTGGGCATATTTTTTGTAGTAAACTTTGGGGAATCTATTAACGACTTTGTGTTTGAAATTGGGAGGATATTCCTTGGTTCAACATAATGTTTCGTCAAATCTTCTTAGGTAGGTTCTTTAGTGACAAGATTACTTTGGTGACAAATCCCCCTCTCTGACTTGTACTTGGTTAGATCTTGGGTTGGAATGACAATGTTGTTATAAGAATTTTCATATATGCATCGAATGCGTTGATCATGCTCTCTATTATCCTCCTATTGTTTCAACAAGAATGTTACAGTGGTGACCAATTCAAACAGTTGAGTCAAGAAATCCATGGTCATACCATTTCCCATATTGGTTTCTAGTGGGAATAGAATATTCTTTAAAACGAAAAAGGATGAGTTTGCTCCTCGATGGAGTCGCTTCATGGAGTCGCCAGGTGAACTTGGGACCTTGTTCACTAAAGGGTAAAATGTCATAGGAGAGATGAGAATATAGCAAAATGATGGCTATAATAATTAAGGACAAACAAAAATCGACAACCCAAAATCATGAGCAAATGCTATATGATGAAAAGTATAAACTGATAAAGGATCATTTGCACAGACCACGGGGTAAGCCTCTACCTCCTCGGCAACATCGCCAAAAATTTTATCACAAAAGTTGGAACTGCTTCTAAGGAGGATCCTATTCAGAATGGTAGAGAATGGGAAGCTAAACTCAGTGACACTTCAAGGGCCTCATTCACTACTGATGTAGTATCTGTCACACCAAACAAGCCTCATTTACTACTGATGTACCAACTAACATCCGCAGTTTGACGAACATATGTAGATAGTCAACAAATGGTTAGAAGGATATTTAAGAAACTATGTAGCAAGGAAACTGTTACCTCCTGACTTGACAAGGGTGTCCACAGAGCAGAGAAATAAAGGGCAGTCTTTCAGCATACAGGGAGGAACAGAACTTGTCAGCATTCATGCACAACAAGAGGTATTGTATGTGATATGCCCATTGCTGAGCCATTTGCAGCACTTCAGACTATTGTGGAAGCTTGCAGTTCTCTTGGAGTAATAGTTAACTCTCCAAATAGAGAGAGGAGGTTGCTAAACTATAGTCAAGTTGGGGAGGCTCTAGATTATGCAGATACTCTAGATGAAACACTGAATTTAAGTATTCCTACTTTATTTGGGTTCAATGTTCCTAGGCTTGTTTTACATGTCCTCACAACAGAAACTAATGATTGTCAAGGCAGAGGAAGGATTTTGAACTCCGTATTCATCCAGCATGAACCTGTTACCTCCTAACTGGTAAGGGTAAACCTTTTGGCAGGCATAAGTTCAAGAAACATGTTCGAAATAGTCAGTAGGAGTAATGCAGGGAATTATATCATGCCTCTCATTTAGTCCTGTCTATAATGCATTGCTTCCTGTTGGATCTTACAATTGAACTACTGCATTATATGCTGAAGAAAGTGCAGAATTTTTATGTCTTACATGGACAAGAAGGTGGTGTTACCTAGGTCCTTCTTTTTCAAGCGATGGAAACTATCTCTACCTAGTGGACGTAAGGATCCTTGCATTTTGTGTTGGGATGTGCGAAATACAAGTGGAATCTTGTATATGTTCTATGGGTCTGCAGAGAATACTAATCAGCCAATAGCCTTTGATATTGAGCCCTATGGACGGCATTTAGGTATTGGTGGGCAGGATGGGCAAGTTAATATATATGACTTGCAAACTAGAGAATGGATTTACAGACTTTCAATCTGCTTTTGACACATATGGGAAGGCAGGCCGCCTACAAGAAGCTTCAAAGTTATTTTCTAAAATGTTAAAGGAAGGAATTGAATATCTCCACAGTGGCTGCAATCCAGACACTTTCTTCAGGTTTTGATGACTACCCACGTGCTTCACACCCAAGTGAAGATGAGCACCATGTAGACCTACGATGTTGGATGGCTCTTGCAGCAAACTACATGCATATAATTTCCAATCAAGTTGGTTCAGTCAGTAATAAGTTCTCCACGACTGCAAAACAACTATCAGATCTTAAGCTGCTGAATGAAATGCACTATGACAATATGTCTGGAACGTACCATGATTTTGGGAAACACACTGAACAGGTTTCATTAAAATGAAAAGAAATTCAAGACAAAAAAAAAATATTACACATCAGGAGGGAGCTTCGCAGGGTAGTATTGCGAAGACCAAGAATACGTTTGGTACCCCATTTTGGTTATGTCAGTCTTTTCCCATTCGTAATGAAGGTTATTCCCTCTGACTCTCCAAGATTGAGAAAGCAACTAGATTTGATATACGATGGGAGTGTGTTGTGGACCAGCTGTGGACTTAGATCACACTTAAATCACAGGACACATAGATGTCACGCTGATGATTTCTATCGTTTCCCATCTTGTTATCATTCTCAGCTGACACTTAGGCTGTGATATATGCAGCGTATAGTATGTTCTTCTTGACAGCCAAAGCACCAAATAGAATCCCGTGACAGTCGCAGTTGTTTGGCGTTTATGGTGACCATTGAGATTTGTCACGCCGATACTCTGAAGCAGTTAGGGGGGCGTAAAATGTTGATCCTTGTATCTGAACTGTAGATCGCCGCAAATTGCAAATGCTGAGAGCACCGATTGTGGTCGCAACTCTTAATCAATTTATTGGTCACGGCACAGCTGAGTCTTGAAATTGTGGATCCTGGGTTTGGCCTTCATGTTACATCTGGCAGCCAAGCTTTTCTCCTCATTGCCTAAAGGCTCACGCTCTACTGGCAGCTGTTCACTCAAGCGATCCTTCGGTTGCAAATTATTAATGGGAGTCTGAGTCTGAACAGACATGTTTTCTCCATGTAGAGCTGGGAAACGCTATTATGCATCCGAATGTATTAAATTTTGATTTGGATCATCCCTCTTTGAAAAGGAGAGAGTAGTTAAAGTAGGAGTTACTTTAATAATGTAATGGTCTCCCTATATATGGGTGGAGAAAAAGGGGGGGTTAACTTTTACCCTTTTTGTTATTGTTTATTTATTATTATTAGATTTTTCTTTTTAGAGAAAAAGGGAGAATGGTGGTTGAGCCTATAAAAAGGCCAGCCTTCTCTGTCGTAAGATGGAAGTTTTTGGCCTGGGAGGATTTTTCCCCAGAGTCAATAAAGAAAAAATATCATGTTGAGTATTTTTGGGATATGTGGGGTTTCTCCGCTGTAGCTTCGGATTTTCATAAAGTTATAGACCAAGCTAGCATAGAGGGCTAACAATCTAACACGTTGGGCAAGCATTTGTAGGTACCAAGTTGCTTGTCGCCGTTATGTTCTTGGAGGTCTGGGAGTAATGGAAAGTAGTCAATTATACTTCCATTCTCCCGGCCTTTGAATATGGAACGGACCAGCTTAGTCTCACTTTCGCGAAACACAAAGCTCTTATGAGTCCCCTTTTGACTCCATTTACCCTTCTGGTACCGGCACTGGCCTTCCCTCAAGGACTGATCCTCCCTTCCCTTCCTGCCCATCTATATGAATCATTTTCCTTTTTGCTACCCGAGTTTCTCTAAGGCAGCCTCTTCAGATCACCTTGCCCTTGGCTGCATCTGCCTTAGAGATCCGAACTTAGGGAAACCCCCCTAGAGCTGGAGAAGAGCCAACCTAAAGCGAGGAGAGAGAAGGTGTGGTGACATTGGCCTCTCTCTCGAGAAGTTGTCACCGGGCCGGTGCGCCCGCAGTTTGGGCTTTCGGCACCCGTGTGCCAGTTTCGGGTGACAACATTTTGGCGCCGTTGTCAAGGACAAAGTCCACTTCCTGGATTTTGAAGACCATGCTTCATTGACATCTGTGGGAGATTACATTGCAGATTATTCCTCTCAAATGGCGACTCCACGAAGGGACATAGCCCTTGTCCTTTTACAGATTTGAAGATCCGATTGGGTGTAGAGGTGAGCACACTCATCAGAAGGATTTCAGGCTCACCTTGGCGACTCCACAAGTTTGGTATGAGGTATGATTTAACACGTCTTTTCAAATTAAGTACCTCATTGTTTGATTTATGGAAGAACCATGGGATATGTGGCACGAGGCTTACAGCCCTTTGGACTTCTCAAAAGTCTGTGGATTTCCTAATGAGTGCTACGACCTTGACAAGATGCATGATATTCTTCCCGAATTTCATGGAAATGATGGTGTTTCAGCCACCCATCATATTGTCTCTTTTTGCAAACCGATGGCTGATTTTAATGTTCGTCATGAGGATGAAATTATGATCGTTTTTGCCATAACTTTGGTAAATGATGCAATGACCTGGTTCTATGGTTTGTTGGATAAATCCATTGATTCAGTGCTAAATTTTTTTGAGAGGTTTCTCGTCTGCTGGCACGATGGGACAGTAGATGAGATTGAGCAGCTTTCTAAAAAATATGATGCTCTCATCCCTAGGGTCCATCTCGAACTTGAGAAAGAGATTCATGAAGAACAAACCATGGAAGATCTGGTTGATGAAGCAGTACAAGAACCCTTGGTCGAAGACATTACTGAAGAGATCCCGGATATGGCTGAAATAGAAGATGTGAAGCTTCCCCAAGTTCATGTAAGGTTTCATGATGAAAAGCTGGAGCTACCCCAAGTTCCTGAACAACTTCACATTGAAGATGTGGACTTGTCTCAAGTTCATCATATTGAAGGTAATGATGTTCTTTCTGCAGATAAGCTTGAGCAATTTGACAATGAAGGGCTGTATGTGAGCCCTATCAACCAGTGGATAGAGTCTTCTTGTGCACGGTTTGACTCTTCCTGGTATAACTTCTTTTTTCCTAACAATCGGATTTTACAGTTTAGCTTCATTCATGAGCAGATTGCAAGGCATAGTTATCTTATAATGAATATACTCGTGTTTCTTTCACTGACCAAGTTCAGAAAAAGGAAATTTGGCATAGTAAAGATGCTTGAATGGCTCCATTGGCTGTATGCATATACTTAACAGTTTCTAGAATCATGTTAAGTTAGGTAGGTAGGATGAATAAAGCTCCTGCGTGGGCATTTACATTTGATAGTTTTCTCATTATGCTTCATTTCAAATTTTGTAATAAGTGTGTGGATGAGAATTGAGCCATCCCACTACTCTTTTGAGGTTGGTCTGCAGATACACAGAGAATGCTGAGGTTCTCGTGCGCTCTCTCTGAGAGCACGCATCCCCCATGGAGCCAGATGTTACCTCCTGACTTGACAGGGGTGTCCATAGAGCAGAGAAGTAAAGGGAAGTCTTTCAGCATACAGGGAGGAACAGAATTTGTCAGCATTCATGCACAACAAGAGGTATTGTATGTGATATGCCCATTGCTGAGCCATCTGCAGCACTTCAGACTGTTGTGGAAGCTTGCAGTTCTCTTGGAGTATTAGTTAACTCTCCAAATAGAGAGAGGAGGTTGCTAAACTATAGTCTAGTTGGGGAGGTTCTAGATTATTCAGATACTCTAGATGAAACACTGAATTTAAGTATTCCTACTTTATTTGGGTTCAATGTTCCTAGGCTTGTTTTACAAGTCCTCACAAGAGAACTAATGATTGTCAAGGCAGAGGAAGGTTTTTGAACTCCGTATTCATCCAGCATGAACCTGTTACCTCCTAATTGGTAAGGGTAAACCTTTTGGCAGGCATAAGTTCAGGAAACATGTTCGAAATAGTCAGTAGGAGTAATGCAGGGAATTATATCATGCCTCTCGTTTAGTCCTGTCTATAATGCATTGCTTCCTGTTGGATCTTACAATCGAACTACTGCATTATATGCTGAGGAAAGTGTAGAATTTTTATTTGTCTTACATGGCTAAGAAGGTGGTGTTACCCAGGTCCTTCTTTTTAAAGCGATGGAAACTATCTCTACCTAGTGGATGTAAGGATCCTTACATTTTGTGTTGGGATGTGAGAAATACAAGTGGAATCTTGTATAAGTTCTACTAGTCTGCAGAGAATGCTAATCAGCCAATAGCCTTTGATATTGAGCCCTATGGATGACATTTAGGTATTGGTGGGCAGGATGGGAAAGTGAATATATATGACTTGCAAACTAGAGAATGGATTTACAGACTTTCGATCTGCTTTTGACACATATGGGAAGGCAGGCCACCTACAAGAAGCTTCAAAGTTATTTTCTGAAATGTTAAAGGAAGGAATTGAATATCTCCACAATGGCTGCAATCCAGACACTTTCTTCAGGTTTCGATGACTACCCACGTGCTTCACACCCAAGTGAAGATTAGCGCCATGTAGACCTACGATGTTGGATGGCTCTTACAGCAAACTGCATGCATATAATTTCCAATCAAGTTGGTTCAATCAGTAATAAGTTCTCCACGACTGCAAAACAACTATCAGATCTTAAGCTGCTGAATGAAATGCACTATGACAATATGTCTGGAATGTACCATGATTTTGGGAAACACACTGAACAGGTTTCATTAAAATGAAAAGAAATTCAAGATGAAAAAAAAAACATTACACATCAGGAGGGAGCTTCGCAGGGTAGTATTGCGAAGACCAAGACTACGTTTGGTACCCCATTTTGGTTATGTCAGTCTTTGCCCATCCGTAATGAAGGTTATTCCCTCTGACTCTCCAATATTGAGAAAACAACTAGATTTGATATACGATGGGAGTGTGTTGTGGACCAGTTGTGGACTTAGATCACACTTAAATCACGGGACACATAGATGTCACACTGATGATTTCTATCGTTTCCCATCTCGTTATCATTCTTAGCTGACACTTAGGCCGTGATATATGCAGCGTAGAGTATGTTCTTCTTGACAGCCAAAGCACCAAATAAAATCCCGTGACAGTCACAGTTGTTTGGCGTCTATGGTGACCATTGAGATTTGTCACGCTGATGCTCTGAAGTAGTTAGGGGGGCGTAAAATGTTGATCCTTGTATCTGATCTGTAGATCGCCACAAATTGCAAATGCTGAGAGCACCGATTGTGGTCGCAGTGCTTAATCAATTTATTGGTCACGACACAGCCGAGTCTTGAAATTGTGGATCCTGGGTTTGGCCTTCATGTTACATCTGGCAGCCAAGATTTTCTCCTCATTGCCTAAAGGCTCACGCTCTACTGGAAGCTGTTCACTCAAGCGATCCTTCGGTTGCAAATTATTAATGGGAGTTTGAGTTTGAACTGACATGTTTTCTCCACGTAGAGCTGGGAAACGCTATTATGCATCCGAATTTATTAAATTTTGATTTGGATCATCCCTCTTTGAAAAGGAGAGAGCAGTTTTTTTTTTGTTGGCAAAGTGGTGGAACCCCCCTAACTAGCAGGGTTGCCATTGGCTAAGAAACCACGAACCAGGGGCATCTAAGCCGTCAAAATCACCCAAGGATCGCACCCGGCCTGGACCGCACCAACCCTTAACATGGTTGGATTTTTTGGTATCCAACGGGATTAGAACCGACGACCTTCCAGCTTAGGGGGTGTCTTAACCATACCTCGCCACCAACTGTTCTATATCTCGCGGATAAAAAAAGGGAGAGAGTAGTTAAAGCAGGAGTTACTTTAATAATGTAATGGTCTCCCTAAATATGGGTGGAGAAAAAGGGGGGGTTAACTTTTACCCTTTTTGTTATTGTTTATTTATTATTATTAGATTTTTCTTTTTAGAGAAAAAGGGAGAATGGTGGTTAAGCCTATAAAAAGGCCACCCTTCTCCGTTGTAAGCTGGAAGTTTTTGGGTTGGGAGGATTTTTCCCCAGAGTCAATAAAGAAAAAATATCATGTTGAGTATTTCTGGGATATGTGGGGTTTCTCTGTTGTAGCTTTGGGTTTTCATAAAGTTATAGACCAAACCAGCATAGATGGCTAACAATCTAGCACATTGGGAAAGCATTTGCGGCTGCCAAGTTGCTTGTCGTCGTTATGTTCTTGGAGGTCTGGGAGTAATGGAAAGTAGTCAGTTATACTTCCATTCTCCTGGCCTCTGATTATGGAACGGACCAACTTAGTCTCACTTCCGTGAAACATAAAGCTCTTTTGAGTCCCCTTCTGGTACCAGCACTGGCCTTCCCTCGAGGACTGATCCTCCCTTCCCTTTCTGCCCATCAATACGAATCATTTTCCTTTTTTCTACCCGAGTTTCTCTAAGGCAGCCTCTTCAGATCACCCTGCCCTCAACTGCATCTGCCTTAGAGATCCAAACTTAGGGAAACCCCCCTAGAGCTGGAGAAGAGCCAGCCTGAAGCGAGGAGAGAGAAGGTGTGGTGACATTGGCCTCTCTCTCGAGAAGTTGTCGGGCCGGTGCGCCCGCGATTTGGGCTTTTGGCACCCGCATGCTAGTTTCGGGCGACAACAGAAACAACAACCTTGGTTAAAATGGCTACATTTGGAAGAGCACTGCTACAACAAAACCTACCATATGTTGATTGATATGTCTCCATTCAAGACATTATATGGTTACAAGGCTCCTATTTTTTGTTGATAGAATTTTCGGGGATAGTTGAGCACCAATGGATAAGGCCTTATTGGATCTAGCAATGCCAAGACATCCTGAAAGCGTTTAAAGACAATTTATAGATAACTCAGAACCAACAGAAGATATATGCAGACATACATAGAATAGAACGTAGCTTCTAGGTTGGGGACTTTGTATATTTGAGGCTACAACCTTATCAATAGTCATCACTAAACAAAAAAAGTAGAGATGTTGAAACCACAGTACTAGAATCCGTATAGGATTGTACAGAACGTTTGGGAAGTAGCATACGAGTTAGAATTACCAAAAGGAAGAAAAATGCACAATGTGTTCCACATCTCATTCCTTAAGAAGCAAGTTTTCCAACAAGTAACAATTTCGTTTCAGTTTCCACCGATTGATGATGAAGGGCGTTTAATTTTGGCACCAAAAAGTCTTTTTTAGATAAGAGAAAGAAGCTGAGAAACGAGACTATTCATGAGTACCTTGTTACCACCCGAGTTTCACTCACTCGGATTTTCAAGTGAGCCGGCAAAGATGAACAAAGCACTTGTTCAAACTCAGATCTCAGAGGTCCTTCAGTCCTTCATGGCCTTTTTGTTTTTTTTGTACGGCGTGTTCATACCCCTTTAGGGAAGTTGTAATAAATGTACTAGCATGACAAATTTTGTAAAAGACTCGGCTTCCAAGATGTAGACATCAAGATGACTAGCCCAGAGTGTTTTTTCCCTTCGTAATTATTTATTGTTGAACAATCGACTAATAATTTATGAGTTTTTCACTCACACCTCCAAAGTTGGGGTAGTCGGCTTGGTGGATAGGCCTTAGGGGGTTATTAGAGCCTAAGTGTCAATGTTTTTAAACTTGCTAGGCGTTCGAATTGATCTGTATGGACATGTGCTAGGTCCCCCTAGAGTTTCGTCTGATTCCGAGAAAAATATTATTATTATTATTATTCTTTCGTTTTTTAAGCCATTTTTAATGGTTTAATTAAAAAACTTGTAAATGGCATAAAACATTGATCCGGAGGCAGAATTTGGTGCGGGGATGCTCATTTTAATGCGCAGAGCATACTCTTTACCCTGATACCCACTTCACATGCATTTCAGATGATTAAGATGTCAAGTATGGTAATTTTTCGCTATCAAAGCATCAAAATGACACTTAAATGCGAAAAGTGCAACATTTTGGCATAAAGGACAAATTTCAAAAGTAAAATTTAGACTTTGGATGACATGGCATAGTTTTTCCCCATGTGTGCGACTTCATTCTAAATGGAAAGCATCACCTTAATACATGTTTCACTTGCCATTTAAACCAAATTTTAAAAGCTCACGCTTCTCCCATGTGAATGCTTCAAAGTTTGAGTGTGGGCCACACTTTGATTAGCGAATGGGTAGTATGATTTGACTCATCATTTAAATGACATCACATATCATTGGTTATATCTACCATCATTTTATCCAAGGTTTGAACTTACATCACTTGGGTCGTGCATTTACTTTACCGTGAAGGATGGATCACACGTGCGATTATTGATTTAGCATGAGGTTGTTGGCATGTGATTTGATGGAGGATGAGGTGGCTTGGTAGGTGGAGTAAGGTCGCCTAGATCATTTGAGGTGGCGCCTCCTCCATGTTAACACTCCACTTAAACCAAAGTCATCGCACTAATTTCTCATCTTACTCAACTTCAACTCCCAGTGGTGATTCCCCTCCCCCCTCTTTGGGGTTTCTATAATTTGAAGGCAATTTGGCCATTGTATTCACCAGAAGGTGGAAACTCTGCTTAAAATTATTGTAATATTTTCCCGAGTATTATTAATAAAAGGCTTTGGAAGCAATTTTTGTGTGGGATCTATGGATGTTTTGATGGAGTTCACTCTGCAGTAGTGAGGTAACTTGTATTTGTTTTCATGCTTGCATATGTTTGGGATTAACTTGCTTTCGGAATGAAATGGTATTTTAGTTAAGATAAAAGGTAATTCTTGATAGGTTACTCTTTTATTGTAAGTCGAAGAAGACTAATTGGTATATGTATGATTTCATGTTTTGATCTACATTGTTGTTGTAGTCTTTTTTTTGGTTTACACAGGTATTTTTAATCCCCATTGTTAGTGTTGAGAGTCTTTTGTAGGAATCCAAAACTGAAGTATTGATGAGCGAATGGGATCTACTTCTCTTTCAGAAAAATTGAAAAGAGAAGCTTTGTCCCTTTGATCTCACCAAGGAGGTGCTTTTGTATCCTTTATTTCTTGCTCTACTATGGGTTCTTCAACTTTTGATCCACAACTTTCTTGAAAAATTCTTTTGGTTACAAACATTTCCATATTATATTTATCATATAGAGTTATATTAAAAGTACATCTAAGGTCTAAAAGTTTCTAGTTCTAGTTTGCTTCTAAGGTTCATTTAAAATCCCAAATCTGGTTACTTTTCCATTTTTTTTTGCAAGTTTAAAACTTTGAAAATTAAAAATCTTGTTGAAGGAGTTTTGTGCATTTTTAAATCTTATCTAGCAATTTAGTGCTCTGATTTGATTGCTATCCTTAAGAAGCAAACAAAGACCCTGAGAAAGCAGCTTTCTAGCTCACTTTCTCAGTCATTTTTCACTTAGTTTATTTCATCTTTTTACTTAGATTTTTTTTTGGCAAACTTTGGTAGGTTTTCCCAAAGCACTCTTAAAGTGTTTTCGGGAATATTCTACTAATGTTTGTTGGTTTTTTTTCTGCAAGTTTACGATAAAAGAGGAGGAAAATTTGGCGAATTTTCGCAAAATTGTGCAAAAGGAAGACCAATGGAGCTCCCCCTTGCATAAAAATCAAAAATTTCAATAAGTTGTAAGCATTTGTATCCAAAGGATAAGGACTAAAGTGCATTTCTTTCATGTTGAAAAAAGTTAATAAAGTTTTAAGTGGGCTCATTCTTGTCAGCGTGATTTTCATGGTTTTCAATTTTTTCTTTTAGTTTAATTTTGCTTTCTTATTTAGTTATTGATCTTGGTTCAAGGAAACAAAATACTAACCCCACGCATTCCCGAGTTACCCGAAAGGGGAAAGAGATTTGTGGTAGGACTAACTAGAAAAAAAGTTTATTTTTGTTATTTCTTTAAGCTTTTAAAAATATCTCGGTTGTTCTCTCTCTCGTATCCCAAAAGGGGGAAAGAGACTCTCAGACATGAGTAGTCAGTTAATAAACATCATTTTTTAGTTTTAATAAAAGTTAACGAGGGATCCTTGCTCGTATGCTCTGCACCACTGCACCTTGTCTGATCAATTGGTTGTACAAGAAAGGGATACGAGTGACTACAATAATAGGAAAATCCATATAAGCTTGTTTCTTGAGAAATCGGGAGGTCGCAAAGGGTGGATACCATAGAGTCAAGGGGCTACTCCAAGCAGGTTATGCATCTCCTTGTTGGACGATAAGACCGTTTTAGCACTCCTTTCAAGGATCCTGCCTTAATGGGCCAAACCCACATTTAACCCACCCCTTAATCACTCATCTAATAAATCTTAAAACTGAAACTAACCAACGAGACACTGTAATACTTTCATCGAGACCACCATACCAAACCTTATACACAAGCACTCCATATTCATTGGAGCTGGTCTTTTGCATTTTTATGGTTAAATCATTTTCCACATATTGTCATGAATGGTGTTTGGATTATCAATGCTGCTGTTATTATAATTCATTTGCAGTAACTCATTGTTAAGGTTTAATTCATTTCACATTAACTCCTATAATCAATCATTTCTTTCGTAGAGTAAAAACCTTAGATTTTACTTTTCATAGGGACCACCCCCCTTAGCTTCGCTAAGAGTTGGCCTAGATGGAGGAGCACTTGGCTTGAGCTTGCCCCCAAGGTCGCACCCAGTGGCTTGAAGATTTTTCCACCTGATGAGAGGTGCGAATTAGGTGGTTACATACCTCATTCAAGGAAATATTTTCCAAGTAAAGATTCTACTTGGCAAGGTGAATATGTACTATAACATCCATATCTATGGTTGCTTGAGGACAAGCAATCTCGGGTTGGGAGGACCGTAATGTCCCCATTCTCGTGACTTCACTAAGTGCTATTTCGCTAACCTATCTAGTTCCTGTTATCATGAATCTTGTAGTTTCCACGTAACGTGATCCTATTCAGGATGACAGAGGAAAGGAAACTAAAGTCGTGACCTACGATATCCAAGACCTCTGAAAGAACTCAGTGAAAATACTAAGCGCAGGGGGCGTCCCTATGACCAAGATAACCCTAAAATAAGGAAAATGAGTAGATGACCTAGGGAAACTTGGTGGAATATCTTAGTGGGATAGTTTAGAGTTTAAAACAATTACTAAGAGATTTTGAGCATCCAGGTGAAAAGCCCCAATTTTACCCTAGGGTTTTCTAGCAAAAAAATTAGATCTAGGGAAAAACGATGAAATTAAATGAAATTGGATACCCAAATTGAATTTTGGATGTAATATTAAGTAAATGAAAGTGAAACCAGCAATACCCAGTTCATGGTTTCTGAAATACCTAGTCCTCCCAAGGAGGGCGTCTTCCCCTAAGAAGTAAACTAGTGCTTAAGATGGGAAAATGGAGTTCGATGATCATGAAAATTTAAACTAAGGGGTTTTAATTTATTTCCAAGGTGAGTTTAAGTTTTAAAGCCAGGCGCAAACTAGATCCTATAAATCTAAAAATCGAAGGTTTTAAAATGAGAGTTTCACCAAAGAATTTTATAACTAATGGAATAGAAATTCAAAACAAGAGATAATGAGCAGATCTTACTCAGAAAATCTTGTAGATGTGTTGCAAATTATGATTTATCTTGTCTCGATCAATTTTAAGCAATTTTGACGAAGTACCAAGTCGAAACGATTTGCCCAAGTGAGGTATCGTGCCCCTCTTCTTTGCACATTCAAACTACCAAAATTGAGATTTTCAATGCATGAAAAAGACTCTAAAAATGCAAGCAAATTAGAGTGCGTGTCAATTATCAAAGATACTATTGAAAAACCCCCTAATTATGAAAACATTTTCAAGAGAAACGAGTTGGCAGATCCACAAAAACGCCTCAAGAGAAAACACCCTCCTGCATGCAAACACTATCTTCCAAAAAATATTTGAGACCCAGGAAAAATATTTCAAATGCTAAGCAAGATAAACTTTCCAATCATAGACAAGAACATCCCACAAAGAAAATCCAAAAATTTCTGCAAAAATCTCTTTATTCGAATATCTAGACCCAAGAGTGCAAAATTTCCCGATGGGATACAATGAGGGGGGTCTCTCCTTTATATAGATTTTGAGAGACGTAAACTCTAACTTACATTTTCATCCAGCGGTTGAGATTATAACATCATCAATGGTGGATATTACTTTTACATGGTCAAGATGACTAAGTCAAGAGGGGGTCGAATTACCTCATAAAGCCCATTCTTACAACATGATAAATCATTAATTTTTCAAGTTTGACACTTAGGGGACATGGGGGGTCATTAGCAGGTCCCCCCATACATATTTCTAAAGATACAACTTGATTTATACACTTCTATTTTGGCCATTTTGTCCAATTTTTCCCTATGGGGGATGTTCTCCCGATGAGAGCCCAAAAAATAATCCAGAACATTAAAATGGATGAAATTGGTGTAGATATGCCCGGAAAGCAATAATAAATCATCTATAAGCATTCCCTTGCCATTTCCTTGACCACATAAGCCAAATCAATTTCCTCAGTGATTTTCCTAGTTCATTTTATGATGGTACATTCTCTAAAAATAATAAAAATCATCATAACTTCATTCAGGATGAAAAATGGGGCAAACTGTTTGCACTGGATGATCCAGAGACATAGAAGAATGATATAAGTGACTACTCATACCCCCTGGAACACTACAATGTTCTAGGAGAACCAAACATATTGGCAGTTGTAATAAAATTTGATCATTTGGCCAATTATAAAGTGGCAATAATCACTTTTCAGGAGAACCGGAGCCAAACTCTAAAAAATGAAACCGCAGTATTGGTACTGAAATTGTCTAGAGAAAATATATACCATGTTGTTTTTTGAGTCACTTCCTTGGGAACGGTGCTTGACTTGGTCAACTGGGTTGACCAGGTCCAAGTACCTAAACTGAAGGTGAGATATTGCATCAATATGATCCTGTAAGCATCCAAGGTAAGAATGCTCCAATGGTGTATATCAAAAACAAACTTAAACCAATGTTATTCATAATCATGGTGATAGCAATAATAATAATAGAAGATATACCTGTGCTTCTAAAGAATCTTGAAACTTCCTAGAAGTTTGCTTGCTCATGCCATACTTACAAAGTGTAAACAATGTTCTTTTGTTGGCTGAGGATGGAAAACAAAGGCTAAGGCAAAGGATAATGATTTTTTACTAATTTTGACTTTGTGATCTCTCTGAATGATGACAAATACATACAACCACAATGACATATACATGGCAGATAAACAATGGGGAATGATGGTGTCTCATTAGTGGATGAGATGATCTGAAAAGGGTCATTCATTTTTAACAACATGTCTACGACTCACATCCGAGCTAAGAATCAAGTTCCGTGAGGATCTTTTTTAGGACCCTTGCGTTGAGTACACAAGAAACTGTAATGAAGAGATCCTACGGGACACTTAGAATTAGTTGTCCCTTACTCCATCTCACATCAAAACCCGCGGGCTCCGTAAGGAATTAATCATTAAATTCCGGATAAGATGGATATATAGCATATGACACATAATGCATGTAATGATGGTAGACAAATTGTTTCAAGTTTTAACTGACAACTCTTTGGGAAACTAGGGGGAATATCCACAATGAGGACCAAACATTGGGGGAAACGGACTAGAGAGGTCAAGGCTTCAAAACCCAACTCACCTAAGCTTAGGAACCAACACTAGCGGGTTCTCCTGACCTAGAAGGATCAAGGCGTCGACAAGTTTTGTTGCACAACTCATAGCCGAGACATAGAACAACATGGGATCTATCATGCTTGGAGGTCAAACTGGGGAAAATATATTCAATCTCACAGGTCTCAAACGGTCCAAGTCATGGGATAAAATCAATGGATAATACTATATGGATGGGGACAAGTGATACATGGAACCAACCTAGCACTAAGGTTTACTATTTGTACGAGCATGGCATGAGCAACAGTCTTCACATTAAATTCCTTGATTAGTTATAACACAAGTTCAAACATTAGTACATATAAGCATAGGTCACCATAATCGTCCTAACATGACAAGCATAGGTGTTTGACACACATCATAGAGCAAAATCAAACCAAAGAGGCATATACCTAATCTCACCATATATACCTGTCTCCAACTGAGAAGGCCCCTTTGCAACTGTGTGTACCTCATCTGATCTGCTAATCTGCTGAATTGAACTAGGACATCACTTAAATCATTTCAATGGGAAAGGATATCTTAGTCTTGGCAAGGAAATACTCTGTATCTTCTACCTAACACATTAGAGGAAATTTCAACTCAAAATGGGCCTCCTAAAATGAATTAATAAAATAATAGTTAAAATAATAAAAGAATATTTATTGAAAAAAGAGTTGTGAAGGATGTGCTCTGCAAAAAACCTAAGCCCTGCCCTTGCTATCGCCGGGGCTCATGGCCGCCGGGAATCCACAGGGACGACTCTTCTGGTAGCTGCTGAGAAGGATCGCCATCGCCTTTGGCCAGGCACTGGAGGCAGCCCAATAGTCCAGCATAGTTGGGAACTTTGTTTATCAGATAAATCTTTGTCTTTCTTAAGTACTGGAAGATCTAGGAGCGGCGAGTCTTGGAGAGGCGGCGGGCATTTGTTCTCTTTCCAATCGATCAGTGTTTTGAATCAGCTGCAACGAGATATCATTAATACGGCCATCAGGTGTGCGGGTGCAGGGTTTTTTACTGTATATTCTCGTGGTGGAGCAGCTATAGAACAGCTCTGTGCGAGTATAAAGGCCGCGGTTTTTTCTTTTTTTTACTCTCTTCTGCATGAACGAAATTTTATTGCTTCATGTCCTTATACTGGTGAAAAAATTGGAGAATCAACTTGGAGATCGGGTTGCATGCGATTTGTTAGGCCCCTATCGATCTATCCATATGTCGAAAAAAGGTATGAATCTCATGAACGGTTTTCAGCTCTTGGCTTTGGGACAGAGGTTGACAAATACCAGATTTTTATAAAAACCCTTTCAGGAAAAACAATATTGGTGTGGGTTTCTGCTCAAGATATAGGGGAGACCATAAAAACAATGATAGAACAGCAAGAGGGTTACTCCCGACTTTCTTTCTACATTCTGTCCGGAGGTAAAGTACTGAATGAGGCTGATAGGCTGAGGGATTGCCAGATTTACAAGAACTCTACTCTGTATGTGATGAATCGCTTGCGGGGAGGAACGTTTGGGAATAGAGGAACAGCCGGCCCCTCTTCATTCAAGGATGCAGCTCGTTCAAAGGGGCCACAGTCTTCAGCAGCACCACCATCCTCACAACCCAAGCCATATATAGTGGAGAAACTGGATGATATCCCATCCTTGGAGGTCAAGAATCAAGAGGTAACAAAACTCTTCAGTATTCTTCAAACACATGCTCTCATTTGCCGATTTAATGGCTTTTGGCCCAGATCTTATGATCTTCATAACTGGATCTACACAAATTGGACAACAAATTGTCAAATTCTTTTATGCTCCAAAGGATTTTTTGTTGTACAGTTTGATTCACAGGAAGACTATCAGAAGATCATTGAGTAGGGCCCTTGGTTTTGGGGGAGAGCAGGGCTCTTCTTAACCCCCTGGTTTCCTGATTTTGATGCCAACTCTATGGTGGTAACCAAAATGCCGGTTTGGGTACGACTGCCCAATCTGCCTCTTCCTCTCTGGCATCATTTAGTCCTGGAAGAAATTGGCAATCTGCTTGGAAAGTTCATTAAAAGTGATACGAATCGAAACGAGCAGGGGATTTTTACTTATGCACGAATCTGTGTGGAGATCGACCTTAGCAAGGGTCTTCCTGATCGAGTCCAGCTGATATTTGAGAAGCACAAATGGATTCAGGCATTGGACTATGAAAATACTGCCTTTAGATGCAGATTTTGCCATCTAACAGGACATTTACAAGACTCGTGCCCACTTGCAAAAAGGTTTCCTAAAAAGAAACAGGGGACGAAGACAAAGGGGAAAACATGGCAGGCAGAATATGCTCCCTCCACTGATGAGGATTCGGAGGGTGAGGACAGTGAACCAGAAGTACAAAAAGCGGAGGAGGCCACTGAGGAAATAGGGCATAAAGCTGAAACTGTGATGGCACATCCCTTAGATTCCAAAATTGCTGGAAAGGAAATACACACGGAAAAGATGCAATTAACGGCTACATCCTTAACCGGGTCAAAGCGTGCACATGAATCAGAAAATTCAGATTCCGATAAAGACAAAACCCCAGCACAGCCTTCACTGGAGCAGGTGAGTAAAGAGCTGATTATAGCTACACCTCAGCAGGGGGATTGGATAGAAATGAAATCAAAGAAGAAAGGAAAGAAAGGGAAACTAGAGGATTATTATAAAATCCCAAACTCCTAGAAAATTTATGTAATATCTTTGTTTTTATTTTCTTGCAGACCTTTGGTCTTGTTCCTGCTGTGCATATGCACCTACAGAATGTAATTTTGTATCGCTTCGGCTTGAAATAAAATTACGCTTT
>LPNX010767892.1:90862-118025 GCA_001517045.1 Pseudotsuga menziesii
CCCGTTTTGAGTTGAAATTTCCTCTAATGAAGGCTCTGAATGGCTCATGTTACAAAAATGATCCATGTTGTATCCCCATCAATAAGTTTGGCTCAGAGGAAAAGAGAAAATCTAAATGCTGCATCATGGTAGCCCAACTACAATATATGTGATATCAGTTTCCATAGGTTCAAGCGGAAAATAAATAAACTAGGGAATTTGCTGGTCAATAGTCACTTTATAAGGTCAACGCGAAATTATAAAAAGGTGATGAGGGTCATGAATTAATAATAAAGGGGAAAGCAAAGTCACTTTTAAATTATAAAGTGGTAGACTAGGAAAAAGCGACTAATTAAAATAAAACTAATAAGGATAAGGAGAGAAAAGAATTATTAAAGGGGGGAAATGAGGGATTCTCTCCTCATTCGACATTTTCATTTTGAAGGAGACAGCTTGGATAACTCTTTCAGCATTTGGATAGGTTTTGAGAAAACCCTTGCTTGTGGAGATTGGTTTTGGAGGTAAAAGATTCCTCCCTAGCTAGCAAGGAGGAGAAACCTCATAGATTTCTCATCAACACTTCATTGCCGAGAATTGGATTTGTTTTTTATCTTCATAACTGAATTCCTTGAAAGAGTTTCCAGTGGTTTTCTAGGGAAGAGTGCACTCGGTTTGTGGCAGCCACTAAGATAGAGGAGGGAACACCATCTGAATAGAGAATATTGTCAAAGGAGGGCTTACTCTATCAATATAGATGCTAAAGTGTAAGAGAAGGGTGCATTAGATTGGAGAATATCACCATTAATATTTGCTACAAAATCAACATACCTTGGTGAAGTCATGTTCTCTGTCCCTGTGTAAGTTGAGGGTTGTAATAATATTGTTGATCCGTGAGGATATCAATTTGTCAAGGTGAAAGAGAATGGCCATAGGAGAGGAGGTCACATTGGGTATTGACAACAATATACTTCCTTAAATATTCCTCTAAATTGTCAAAGGGAAAGACGCCCTTACTTTTGTCTTGAACTTGCATTTCTAGTGGGAGATAGTTGGAAGAGAGGACACTTGTTTGGAGAACAAATTCCTGTAGCAACATAGCAACATTGAAGGGCGAGTTTCCTATAACACTATTGTTCGATGCCTGACTTTAGAGGGCTACCATTAGGGAGGTTAGTGCACTGTACACATTGTTAAATCAGTCCAAAATTGTTGAGTCTATTGCAACCACGTGGAGCTCTTACTTATTATCATCAAAGGATGCAATTTCAAAGTTATGTCATAGTATAACCTAGGCATGTACTACAACTCTAAATAAATATATTCAAATATGAATATTGTTACACACTGAGAGGGGGGGTGAATCAGTGTAAAGCCAATTTTACAACTTTTCTTAACTTGTCACAATTAACTACCAATTCATCATTCCATTATTCTACCAATCTCATAATCATTTCATAAACATCTTTCACTTCATCATTCACATATCAAAAGAATTTGAATCATCAAGAACCATAACACAAAAGAACACAACACCATATAATTTTGTAATCTTTTTGTATTAGTTTTGGTCTGGCTACAACCGTTAGGTAAAATCAGCACCTATTGATACAAAGAGCACCTGCTCTGCATCCAGGACCCTGCCTGGCTTTCTTAGACCCTGCTAAGAAGGGTTTGAGGTATCCTAACCTCAAAAGCAAGACAAGCTTGCTTTTACAATTAAAGCTCACTGTCACATCAACATCATCTGTCTCTTCAATCTGTTCTGCTGCTAGTCAATACTGCTGATCATCTGCTCACCACTCTCATCAACACTGCTGCAACACACTTCTCAATCTTCTCTGTTCATCAACACCTGCTCATCAGTCATCTTGTCCATTGCTCACTGCTGCTCAACAACCTCTGTACTCTAGTCATTGTCAAATCATCAAGGTCTGCTCAACAATCTCTTCTTTGCTCATCAACCATGTCAACACTGCTGGTCAAGTTGATCAGTCTCTACTCATCAACCATGTCAACACTGCTGGTCAAGTTGATCAGTCTCTACTCATCAACCATGTCAAAACTGCCCATCAATACTGTTGCTCAATTTCTGTCAATCTGTTCATCATTCTCTGCTGCTCATCGATACAGCTGATCATCTAGTCATCAAGGGTACGAGTCATCATCATACATTTCATCATCAGGGTGAGTGTATTAAGTGTATGGGGCAGCATAGCATCTTCATCATCATGATATGCAACATCAACATCATACAGTGCATCATCAAGTGTCAACAGGTATGCCTCATCATCAGCATCATCATCATATCTTCAAGAGTCTTCCCAATCACAACTGACTCTAGCTGTCACTCGGTATAATCATTACAGTAAACCGTCGATCAATATAAAAAAAAACTTGTTGTAAAGGCACAGGTTAGACCACAGAAATGTCATCCAAAATTTCTGTGATTTCAGACCAGCAACACTTCAATGCATTTTATTCTTGCGATTGAGCAAGAGAACTAACCCTCAGAGCCTCTGCAATTTCATCAAAATCAGTATGCCCTGTAAGTTCTCAATCTTTGTGTGGAGGATCATTCTCCTGTAAACTCAGGGTATCTTTTGGATTTACTTCAGACCCTAGCTTCCTTGCACTTCTATTGTTACCTTAGTCAATGCATGTCAAACTCGGTCTGCTTGTGAATACTTGCAAGCTTGGACTGTTTATGTGCATGCTGGTCATACTTCTTCAGGGCTTGTGAAGAACTTGTCATCATGCAGATGCTTCATCATGAACTGTCATCTTCTAGGGCAGTCATGCATCAACTTCATCACAGGATTATCATCAGGATCATCAATATCACTATACTATCACTTTCAGTGGATGTCATTGTGCATGGGAAAGCATCATATCATAGCATGTATCAACTTCACACTTCATAAATACACCACTGATTATACCCCTTTATCAGTCAAACATCTCATACCCAAGTTGTGTATGACTCCTGTAGAAGATCACAAAATTTGTCAAAGATTGGATTGTGTCAATCATCCTCAAGTTGTGTAAAAGAGGCTCAGGACTGTCATCCTTATCAGTGTCCAAATCCAGACTGAGTCTCACTCTCAGACTGTGCAAACAACCTCGGACTGTGTATAGACTTGACCTTAATCTCTTCTAAGTTTTGGACTGTTTGAAATCTCAGACCACCATTAGTCAACTGCTGCAAAACCTTTACTGTGGAGGAGATTTACAACTCAGTCCAATATTTGCTTCAGTTCAACCGGCTTCTTTTCTTTTCAACTCCATTGGAGATGACTGTGTGTATTTGGGATTGTTCAGACTCCCTCAAAGCTAGGTCTATGGAAACCCTACTGTCAACCTCAGATCTCTCAATCAAAATCTAGCACATACTACCTCAATCACATGAGCTCCTTCACCTCACATCCTTGTCAAACTCTCAGATTGCTGATAAAGAGAAGAAAATGGACTGTTGTTGCCTTTAACAATTGACTGCTCCTTCTACTGCTGCAAATAAACTCCACTGAAATTCTCAGTAAACAGCCACAGTTCAGCGAGATCTTTTACTCTTCATTGGATTGATCAAGACCAAAAATTGTTGCTCCAATAGGGAAGAAAGGACTGCTCCTCCTACTGTTGTTTCAAACCAAAAAAAAAACTTCCCTTGCTGCAAAATTCGGGTCTGCAAAAATGAACTATGCTGCTGCTCCTTCCACAATCCGAAATTCCTCAAACCAGCAGTGAATTCAACCTCAGTCAACCTCTGAATTTCCACAGTAAATTCTGCTGCTGCTACCTCATCAAAAAATTTGTCTGCTCCTTTTGCAGCTGCTAGACCTCCGAATTTCCACAGTAGACTTGCCTCAGTCCACCACCGAAATTTCCTCAGAGCTCCCAAAAATTCTTCACATTTCAAAATGAATTTTGATGGGTTATTTATATTGGTTTTTCCACCATAAATTCTGGAGCCGACTTGTATATGCTTTTATATATTTTTATTTATTAAATCTTGATTGACTGAGCCAACTTCTAGGGCTTGTTATTTTATTTATTATTTAATTTAAATTTTATTTATTTAAATTTTAATTTGAATTGTGTCACATATTCTTACCATTTTAGATGGTCATCACAAGATAAAGGTATGTCTTAAAGCCATCAACACCCCAATAGCCTTCTTACCATAAGAGGGACCAAGGACCCTTAGTCAAGGGTGTGCAATGTGCATTTGACCTTAAAATCAATGTATGTGTGCCATGTGTGTGTGTCCACCACATCATCATCAAGGATCCCATCATCATGTGTATGGGTTCTAAGACCAAAAGCATTCCAACTACCTCATCAAATGTAAGTAAATGTGTGGGTGCCTTCATCATGCCATCATACAAGCAATGGACTTCATGACCTTTGCAAGGGCATCAAGGTCTTCATTATGCACCAAGGATGAAAGGAGATAAAATGTTTTACCTTTGACCATTTGGCACTTTCTAGAATTTGTGCAACATGATACCATAGAGGACTTCAAACGCTAGGATGGGAGGGTGGATTGACAAATTAAGACTTGATTTGCATCACCTAAAGATGTTAACACCAATCTTCCATGTGATATGGGACATTTGCTAGAGAAATTGGCAAGATTAAAACTAACATCCCAAGAACTAGACTCACTATGATTAATCTCCTCAACCAAATCACCTTGATCAAAACTATGACATGGAATAGTAACAATATTACAAGAATCATTCCTTGGAGGCTCTTGATGATTATTGGGACACAGATTCCAGTTCGACAGATGTGACAAAGAAGGTTCTAGGTCAGGCTCGCTCACTAGCATATCATCATCATGTGGTTGTTCTTCTTGAGATTGTTCATTACATTCAACTGAGGATGAATGATCATCATCATTCATTTGACAACGAAAAACATCACCATGTTCATTTCTATCCTCACACACTTGGTCTTTAACCAGAAGATGACCACATGATTGCTTTTCAACGGAAGTTTGATTGATTTCATCAGAGTCTGAATCCAGATTTAGATTGCTTGCATACTGACTCAAATTATCGTCAATTAGGCAATGACTATGGCGTTCCTCTTCTAAAGGCTCTTTAATGGACTCACAAATGTAAGGCTCAACTATGGATGCTTCTTGATGGTGCATGCTAGGTTCCCTTCCACGGATCAGATCCAGGATTTGCTCTATGACTGCTTCAGGTAATAATAACAGAGTATCTCGTATGATTTGATTGATATCCCTCTTAGTTTCATCATGAGGTTTTGAAACATTATTCTCGAAGTACTCTGTAACACTCTTATGGATTGCAGGCACGCTCATAATTTGGAACATATCAGGAGAGGAATGGTCCAATTGAGAAAGCACTTCGCAATATACTGATTATAATCATTGCTAGATTCACATTCTAAATAATCATTAGTGTTCCTACTCCAACTATTAATTAACAAATCTATGAACATGTCATACCCAGTGATGGATCCTGGTGCTAAACAATCAAACCATAGTTGAACATCCCCTTACAAGGATTCTCCTAAGGCTCGCATATAAACATCTTCATTGTTTGCACCTCTAGATTCCATGTAATCCCAGAGAATGTCCAGATGACTTTCAATAGATATATCTTTATTTCCATTGAACCGGGGCATCCTCCTAGTGTAATCATTGGGCATAGGATGAGGTGCTCCTGGTGTTTCAGAAAAGTCAAAAGGAGACCGTTTGTACTACTTTTTAACAACTCTGGTTACTTGGGTATAAGGCTTTGACTGGGAATGACTTCTAGGTTCATGTCGACTTACAGGTCCACTCGAGATGGTCGAGAAATTTTTATTACATGGGTGAGGCAGTTGGTGGGTATCATAAAGATTGTGATAACTAGATTCATACCCATAATCATGCTCGAGATCATCCTCATACCCGTATTTTGACCTCCATCTATTCCTTTCGTTTATTTGTCTGTTAGTTTCAATCATGTTCTTGGTTACTTTCTTCAAGTGCTTCAAAAATACATCCGAATTCATTATGATTTATGGTTATGCTCTAAGAACTTAAGATTAATATGTTGGGTACGATCCTCAGTGGAGTCGTACGGTGGAGTCGCCAGGTGAAACACACAAGTAATTCACCAATAAAAGATATGTCGTATGGAAAGGTGAGGTATGTTGAACTAAGGTAGGCCTCTACGTCCCCAGCAACAGCGCCAAAATGTTGGCAAAGAGAACGGGAGTATAGCTTGAGGAAAAATGTCGAACCGGGGTAGGACTCAACCTCCCCAGCAACGGCGCCAAAATGTGGCAAAGAGAACGGGAGGAGAGCCTAAGGATAAATGTCGGACCAGGGTAGGCCTCTACCTTCCCCGGCAACGGTGCCAAAATGTTATCACCTGCCTTGTAGTTGCCTGCTTAAGGTGGATCCAGAATGGATGGTAGAGGGCAAGCAACTAAGGGGTGGAACCACGACTGCCTAGACTCCCAAATGGATGGTTGTCACGCCAATCAAGGCAGCCTTCACTTTAGGTTGTCCTAGTCCAGGACAACAATGAGGGAGACCCGGATCTGCTCCCGACAGGAGAGATCGAACCTAGACACAGAAGAAGATCAGATGGGGCTTCAGGGTACTTAAGGTGCAAGGTGAATGGGAACCCTAGCTCTAGGGTTTAGGTACTAGCAACTGTCTTGGGAAACGTAACTATGATAGGGCGAGCACGAATATAGTTGGGACTATCCAGTACCTAGAAATCAGACTCAATAAAAGGTGTTTGAGCTATCAGTGAATGTTGGTAGATTGCAAAGGCTAAGAGCCTAAGGGCAGTGTTAGCTTGGAGATCAATGCTTTGTATGCATTGGGAAATGGAGTCAGCAGTAAGACAACGTTTTAAGAAACTCACTTGGGAAACACCTTGATCTACGAAACCAGAAAGCAATTGGTCCAGAAAAACCAAGGTACAGGAAACCCAGCTCAGTAGATAGCTAGTGCTAGGGCCTAGGAAGAAAAATCTGAAGCTTTAGGGGGTACCAGAAGGCTAATGGCTCAACGTTGAGGAATAAAAGAGGTCAGGGTGACCTGATCTACAAGCCCAAATCAAGAAATCAGCAGAAAAATCAGATCTAGAAAAGTCAAAATCTGATGATGGGGTTAGGAGGCTGAAAACTGATTTTTCAAATCTATGGAAAACCAGGAGGAACTAGCACAGTTTTGGGGGTGTTCTAGAGTGCTTGGGCCCTGATCTATCAGCCTATCTTGTCAGATTTCAGAAAAATTCACTTCCGTAAAAGTCCAGCTTTCAGTGAGGGCGCTAGGGCAGTTTCAGTCTATTTTTCAGATCCCGGTCAAACTGTTGATCCTCTTGACAGCGTTGGGGTTGATTTGGACTGCCTAAGACCCAATCTATGATGTCAGAAATCAGAAAAACTCAAAAACCTAGCAGGTCAATTTTTTCAGTGGGCGGTTATGCAATTTTCTGCTGAAAAATCAGATCTGGTCAATCTATGAGGAATTTGACCAGCGTTCCAGTTGATTTAGTTAGGGGGAGGCCCGATCTATGAAACCTAGAAATGGTTTGGCAAAAGATCGGACGGTTCCCTGATTATTTGATTTTTTAGGTTTTTATGGTTTAGGAGTTTTCAGAAAAATAGTTAAATTTCAGCAAGGTACAATGGAACAAGATCAGAAAAGAAGAATCTACCTGTGGATCTCACCTAGATAATCTTGTAGAAGTCTGTAACAGTTACGATCCTAGCTATCCCGATCAATCCGGGAAGATCCCCGTGATTTCTATGGCATATGCAAGCTCCAAGCCATCAAAGCGCCCCCTACCCTGCATGAGCAAACGTCAACCATATTAGATTTGCACCTACAAAATAAAGAAACTAAATGCTACAAGACAGTAAAATGAAGTAATCATAGATCGCAATGAAACTAATGAAACCCCCCTGATCCAAGACGAAGAGAACCGCGAGTTGAAGTCCCCCTACAAAAATGCTCCAGCCAAAACGCCCTCCTGTAGACAAAACAATGATAACCACGAAAAAAAATAGATCTCACGAGAATTTCCATGATGCTAGTAAGCTGAAGACAAGCTAATCACCATTTGAGCACATCAAATGCAAAGCAAATCCAGAAAATTTCTACAGAAAAAGTCTTTCTATTATTCAGATCCAAGAACCAAAGACCCCTTACAAATGAAAAGCTCTCTCCTTTAAATAGAAATGAGAGAACCTTAATCATAACCAAATCCTAACCACTTTCAAAACGAGTGGCTAAGATTAAAAGATGAAATGTTCTAATCAATGGTTGAGATGAGCTCAACATACAACACATGGATCAATATAACCATTATTTACCGAAGTGGATTTAAACCACCCAAATAAAGGTAACCCATTCAACAAGAAATAAATGAAAGCACATGGTGGGTCCAAGGAGTGTTTGACTAACTCCCTTTGGGTGTCCCCATGGCACAATAAATAATATAACAATTTAATTCTTTGACTTTTGTGCCTCCTTGAGGAAATCGTGAGCCTCCAAAAGAAACTCCAGAAAATAATAAAAAATGCCCAAAAAATAGGTGTGGGCCCAATCAGGAGCTGCAGCTGTTGGAGAAGGTGTGGAAGACATCACTATCATCATTGTGACTCACCCCATGCCATTTCTTTGCCTCAGTAGCCCAAATCGATTTCTTCAATAGCCATTTGATCATTTTTTAATCTGCCTTGATAAACATGATACTTCTAAAATAGCCTCCTAGGGTGCCTGCGTTGTCAAATTGAGCCCTCCAAGCTCTCTGGGATGGGGGTACAATGATACAAACAAGTGGCTGTACCCCCCTATGCCCATACAACGCCCTAGGAGATCCAACTGAAACATATTCCTGCTCAAACAAATCAATCTATGAAGAAAAACTGCATCAGAAAAGCAGAATTAGCCTGATCACATTTGTAAGTGCCCAGAACTGGAAATAAACTGTCTCATTGGACTCAGAGAGTCCCAATCCATCAAAGGTGTATACTCATACCCCTCATAGGTCTTTGTCTGATCATCAATCGTAACCAATAAACAATATAACCATCTGTGAATAATCAGACACCAATAATAACTCAGAATAGATCAATCTGCTGCAAGTGTTAAGAGTTTAAACCATGCTCTACAACTCATTCACGTAACAAAATCAACAAGTAGCATTCATTTCACTGGCGGTACATCAACAAATACTTATAAATATAAGGCTTTATTTATTATTACTTAGCCTGAGACTTTCAAGACTATACTCACTTCATAGCTGTAGTCATTTTGCTAGTGAAGGGTGAAAGGTGGAAATGACAAGGTTAAGGCAAAGGATGACCTCCTACTCAACATCATGACACTTTGGGCAAGGAAAGGGAGAACTCACTATAACCAATACTGGACCAACAACACCACAAGGAATGGCAGTGCCTCACAAATGGATGAATTGTTTAGAGAGTGCTTATTCAACTTAGGCATCATGTCTACATCAATCTTGATCCAATTTCATTAGGATCACATTTTATTCTGTGGCCTTTTTGGCCTATATGAACCCTTTGGGACTTCACTAGTGCTCAAAAGCACAACTAATCGCAGCTTTCATCCGGGCCATATTTATTTTTAACAAGGTCAGCAATTCTTTGATATAACATTTTTTAACCATTGCTTTTTGGACCTTTTCTTATACTCTTCAAGGAGTATTTTAGCATTTCATTGCTCTTGCCCCTTTTACATATGTTAAGAAACACAGTTTTACAATTTTCATTTTCCATGGGCGCATATTTAATATTTCAATAAAAGTAGTACATGAGCTTTCAGTTTTAGCCAGCAACATCTCAAGTGACTAGGGGGAAATCTACACAGTGCCAAACATCGAGACAACCGACCAGAATGATTTAGGCATACTATCCAACTTACCAAAGGCAAGTTTTGTCACCAACTCAGAGCCAAAACACAATGTAAACAAGGAGGCTTGTCCAACAAAGGTTCTAGCGGGGAAAAAGGTCCTCCATGCCACAAGTCAAGAAGTCATTCGGGTTGAAAATTAAACTGGAAGGTAATGGATGGATGAAGACAATGACATGATGGAGCCAATCACTAGCAAGCCAAAACAATGGTGGGAATGACTACCTCTATTCTCCGTAAGGAGGATAAAACCAATGAGTATAGATCAAGAACTTCAAAGCCAGAGTAAGGACATCAATACATAGTATAATATACAACCAAGTCCATATAATTATGACCACCAGATCATGATACCACAAGTTCATACATGTCACAAGAATCAGTATAAGAGCAATAATAACCATACCATATAAAATGCTGAGTCATAACCATGCAATATAATCCATCTGAGACATCATCTGTCCAATGAGAAGCAACTGATATAATACTGGGCATCAAATGACTACTCTGAAATAACATAAATGGCTATATCGGTCCTCAAATCTGAGTGTCCTGAGACTCAGTCCTAGCATGGGAGAGTACAATAGTCCACTAATACAAAAATGATCCATTAGAAATGCTCATCTCAGCATCTCATATGTAAGAGATCTGGCTGAAAAATGTACTGTTTGAAAAATAGAATATGGTAGCTTGGCTACTATATATGTGATAACAGGCTTCATAGGCTTCTTCAGCCACCTGAACCACACAAGAGGACCTCCAAGGATCAAGATATCTTCTGTGGGGATGCTAGGTCTTCTTTTGGGGTACCATGACATCATCATAGCATGAATGACCACAGAATGGGTCATTAATGCCTCTCCAAGCCATTTAGGGCTTCTCCATCGTCTACCAAGGCTTCAGGACCATCTCTAGGGTCTTCAGCATCATCAGCAAGGTCTTCAACATCGTCAGCAAAGAGATGGCTTCAAGATCCAGCCTTGTGGGTACAAGGACCTTGTCAACTGGGTACAAGGTGCTTCAAGGCACTACAAGTGGGACTTGGTGGCATCAATGACATCCCATGGGGCCACTGCAAGTCCATGTTGGCATCAATGACAATTTCATCAACAAATATTGCTTGCTTTAATATGATTTATGCATTAGAATATGGTTGTTATCATTAATATCATGCGACATGTCTATGAATGAGGTATGTTATATATTGTTGCATTAAAAACTTCATGGAAACCATTAAAACATACTTAACAAATTCCAATAGTTAAAGAACACATACAGCATAAGTCCCCTATGTGTTGACCAAATCTCAAACGAGATCTACCTCGCTTTAAGCAGTAACAGTTAAGGGTGATTAGGGTGAAGCAGTTGAGTAAGGTCCGTAATCACATTATTCATCACAATCCAACATAGCAGTTAGCTGGGACGAACTTGCATCAACAACATTCAGTTTAAGGGTTCATAAACCTCAACGCGATTCTTGTCCATACCTGTGGATTGTTGAAGAGAATTTATCCCATATTAGCATGGGACTTTACAAATTGAGCAGCCAGAGGTTGAATAAGTACTTGTTTAAAATTTCAGTGTTTAGAAGTCTAACCGACCATTATCACCTGTTTTTTTATTGTTTCCATTAATAAAATATTTCTTGTAAAATGAAATATTTTAATTGTAGAATTTGAATAAGTTAAAAAGGTGGTACTAGGAGGTGTTATATGCAATGGGGGTGCTTGTTTTCTAACTCAAAGCATCCACTTTACCCATGTACCCACTTTGTGATGGAAATTAGTGATTATTAATCACTTAATTTCATTTTCTCTTGAAAAAGTGAATTAAAGACAAATTAATGAGAAAATCAACATCCCAAAAGTCAAGGAAACATGTCAAGAACATGTTTTAGTTAGTTTTAAGTATTCTGTAGTGGTGGTAGCTTGATTGATAGTTGATGGTGATTTAACTCATGCTCAAATTCTGTGGTTCAGATTATGTTATCATAATTAGTGTAGGGAGGTTAGTTTCATTTCAGTTCAGCATTTGAGTTACTTATGAATTGTACTTATTGTTCTTTCATTTTCAGTTATTTATCTTCATTTTGAACAAGGCAGGACGAAAGTGTATGCCTCCAATGTATTGCATGCCTTTGTTATTAGATGTGTGTGCAGGTCTATAGGTACCGAGAAGATTCAAGAGGTTCTCATGCACTCGCGAGAAGAGCATATGTCCCATAGTTGGAGCCAGTGTTACGCACCAAAGCTACTTCAATGATCTAGCGAGGCTAAGGCTAGAGTAGGGGGTCATGATTGTACTGACCAAAGTGGGTTTTATTGTATGGATATTTGGTTTGGGGGTAGTTTACTCCCTAGATTGGACATGGTTGTCCCCTTTGGTTTAACTATCAAAAACACTTGGCTTAATGGCTTTTCTGGCTGCCCCTTCGGTGTGATTGTGTCTCCACAATGTAGAGCTTTATGCCCATGGGTTGGTGCTTTGGGGCTTTTGGGGGTAACCTACTGGGGCACATGCCCATCTTAGTTATTTGATTTGAAAATGGGACCATACTTTGTAAAGGACTGTTATAACCTACTAGAACACCTTTTGCACCCGCCCGGACTTTTTTGTAGCATATAAAAACCCTTGCTCCAGCCTTCCTAACTCAATGCGCCACCCTTCCAGCTATTGTGCACTAGCTAAGCCTATAGTGCCTTGGATTGCAGGTGTTGAGGTACTTTCAACATTTTGGGGTTAGATGGGGCATGACGTCCCCCTTTGGCTCACTATTTCATCAAATGAATCCATCTCTTAGTTTATTTTGGCTTATTTTTGCCATTTTTTTATTTTGGGGTAAAATTCCTTAATTATGTAGACTTTATTGTAAAAAATATTATTATTTTATTTTATTTTAAAACATGTAGGCTCAAATTAAATATTTGAGGATGGCTTAGTATAAATAGATATCCTCCTCTCATTGTAAAATCGTAAGACAAGGGTTATATTATGAGATTATACTTTTTTCTCTTACTTTATGAGCTCTCTTGGTGACGTGCACTTCTCTTGGATGACTCTTCTTGTTTGATGATGAATGATGAATGGATCTAGGGCATCTTTTTGTACATGCTATGGTTTATGCTAGAATTGTTTGCTAAAGACATGCTCAAAAATGGCGTAAATTTCTTTCTATGTTGATATCTTGGTGAATATCGGTAAGTTAATGGTTCTATGTAGATTGAATGGTGGTGTATTGCTGCATTTTTTCTGAATTATGAATTTTTATCAATATTTCGTCAATCTTCTGTGGAAGAAATGCCTTGCATTAGTGTTTCTTTTTGCTTTGGGGGGCCATGGACTTCTCTATTTTCCTTAGTTGGGGTCACCTACCGAACCCTAGAGGTTGCTAGGTGATGCACTAGCTTGCAAGTGATAGAGGGATGCTTCTAGAGAGGGACACTAGCAATGATCTCTCAAAGCCCTAGGGATTGAGATGAAATCATAATTCCCTTGTATTATCAAACTTGTTTACTCAAATTTTCAGCATTTATTGTACTCTAGTTAGGCTAATTAGCTTCATTTTTATCCATAAAAAACCTAGAAAATCCCTAAAATTAGAAAATTCATAACTCCAAAAATAATCATGAGTTTGTAATTTTGGTCCTCCCTATAAATTGGCCCTAGTGGATTTATCCACAGATCTTGAAGGGCGTCTGCATTTTATGTATAAGAACCCTAAAAATCATATATTGTAAAAAAAAGCCCTAAAAAATTACATAAATTAAAAAATATACAAATATTTGGAATTGGCTAAATTTGGTCCACCCATTAATTTCCCCCTAGTGGATTTATCCACAAATCTTGAAGGGTGTCTCGTTTTAAGCACTTGCATTGGGAAACTTAAAATTGTCATATCTCACAAACCCTAGCCTGTATTTTGCTTGTCAGACCATCTTTGACCTCACCTTGACCTTCTTGACCTCCTCCCACTAAGGATACACCTTTTCGAGGCATCTCTTAGGCTATGTGACATTCAATCGGATACGTAATAGTGTGATGCATATCTTTGTCATCTATTTTACTAGAGAGGTATTAGGTCAAGTTAACTCCTCTATATATCTAGTTGTCTTTATTATTCATTGATTGACTCCATATAAGACACTAATATGTGTCATAAAGGTTCTTGGAAGGATATTTGTGTTTGTATTGAGAGATAGCTAATTAGGGCTCCCCCTTAGGTTGAGGAGTTCCCAGAGTAGTTGAGAGATTGATCTGAAGTGACATTGTGATTCAGTCCCTCCCATGCTTACTATTCACTACCCTATACTTCAAATTTGTGTAAAGGAACCTAGACTTCTGGTATGATTGCTAACAAACGATATGTCTACTGTCCTTGGAATTCATAAAAGAGCATGCAATACACAGACTGGCATAACCACTAGTTCTGATACCACTAGAAAGTCACCTAATTAGATTTGGTTAATTTTTGAGTTCTTTGATGATGAGTTTTTGGTTTAGGTCTTTTGTTAAACACTTTGTCAACAATGCACTGATACCACTTTACAATTTCCCCCTCACTGATCTACTGTGGTAACTTGAGTTTACTGCTATTTATATTAGTGCCATTCACTACGCTATACTTAAAATTTGTGTAATGAAAGCTAGTATGATTGATAACAAGGGATATGTCTACTATCCTTAGAATTCATAAAAGAGCATGCAATACACATACTGACAGAATCACTAGTTCTGATACCACTAGAAAGTCACCTAATTAGGTGTGGTTAATTTTTGAGTTCTTTGATGATGAGTTTTTGGTTTAGGTCTTTTGTTAAACACTTTGTCAACACTGCATTGATACCACTGTACAATTTCCCTCTTATTGATCTATTGTGGTAGTTTGAGTTTAATGCTATTTATATCAGTACTTTGGTTTAGGAGTTTTGTCAAACACTTGGGCAATAAAGCTTAAATACCCTCTGTACTATCCCAACTGGCAAAATCTTATTTTTATTAGATTTTATAACTGTTACGTTGAGTTGGTTTACTGGTGATGTTTCAAATCGCATTCATAATGAAATTGGGCAATGAGAAAGGCACAACAATCTTGTTTCTATTACATCTAATATGATAACACAACTTCACGGTGATACATATAGAGAACTATTATTTTTATTAACTGTGACAACAATACAATAAGAACTTAAAATCAAACTTTAAGATGTAATTTGTAGACATGTGTATTGGATGTAGGTTGCAACTTTGATTGGATAGTGAAATTCCTTCTAGAAGTGTCATGATTTTCCCAACATGGGGTGGCCAACTTCCCAACGCTTCTATAACGGAACAGCCACACGCATCTTCCCTCTCCTCGGCACTTTACGACTCTCTTCAAGCAATAAATGACAATGAACAACGGTGATTTTAGTTCCCTCTTCCAAAGGTGGGTGCACCCCTCTAAAAACACGTGAATGCATCCTTTCCCTAGCTGGAAGTGAGTGGGAGTGAAGACAACGAACTTATACACAGTCTATTGTAACTAGTATCCTTCCTCTTCAGCAATTAATGGTAGACCCAAGACAAGAAAACATTGTGCGAATTAACTAATATGTCAGTTCCTTCAACCTATGGGAGGATGATTCCTTACGAGTTCTTACAATTTTGAGAGATGGATTAATATACCCAAGTGCCAAAATTTTTAAATTCTAAGAGATGCGACTTAAAGAATTTTTCTAGTTGCTACAAAATGAGGGTTTTATTGATTTTATTTAGTTGACAATGGAATAGACTGAAAGATAAGAAAAAAAAGGATGTGGAACTCACCTGGATCTTAAGAGATGCCAAGACTCTCTTCAGGCAATAAATGACTCGACACTTTACCACTCTCTTCAAGCAATAAATGACAATGAACAACGGTGATTTGAGTTCCCTCTTCCAAAGGTGGGTGCACCCCTCTAAAAATATGTGAATGCATCCTTTCCCTCGCTGGAATTAAGTGGGAGTGAAGACAAAGAACTTGGACACAGTTTATGTAACTAGTATCCTTCCTCTTCAGCAGTTAATGGTAGACCCAACACAAGATAACATTGTGCGAATTAACTAACATGCCAGTTCCTTCAACCTATGAGAGGATGATTCCCTAAGGGTTCTTACAATTTTGAGAGATGGATTAATATACCCAAGTGCCAAAAATTTTCAATTCTAAGAGATGTGACTCAAAGAATTTTTCTAGTTACTACAAAATGAGGGTTTTATCGATTTTATTTAGTCGACAATGGAATAGACTGAAAGATAAGAAAAAAAGGATGTGGAACTCACCTGGATCTTAAGAGATGCCAAGACTTTGATGCTTGCTCCCAGTGATTCCCAATGCCAAGACTTTGATGCTTGCTCCCAGTGATTCCCAATTGGATGTGAATTTTTTATGCTTCAGCTTTCTAGCAATTTACCTGAGTGTGCCTTCTTGAAACCAAATAACTCGAATTAATTTGATTCATAAGAAATGTGATCTTGCAAAAAAAGAAATTGAGAGAGAGATAATGACTAGAATGACAAATGCATAGATCAAATATCACTCCCTATTTTACAAACGATTTGAGGGAGAGGAAAGAGATCCCTCTACTATTGTGCCCTCCACCAAGTCGCCCTTTCTTGCAAGCAAAAAAAACACAATGATTTTTCCTAAGGATACAAAGATTCACTTCCAATGTTCCCCAAAAAGCAATTGCAATAAAAGATCCCGAACACTACTAAAAGATACAAAATATTTGCTCAACAATGAATGCCTATTATCTCATAAATCCAAGAGCCAAATTCCCCTTTACAATGATAGGTCTCCTCTCCTAAATAGATTCGAGAGAGACCAAATTCCTAACCAACTTTTAAATCGATGGTTGACATTAAAACATAATACAATTATAATCAAGGTTGGAGATCTAATCTCACACTCACTACATGGATCACTAGACATGAGGGGGGCGATTTGCCTCATAACGCCCAAATACATAGGATATAATGATATAACATGAAAATACATCACCTAGGGGCCACAACTTAGCCACCTAGGGACATAATACATCATCTTGACATGGTACAAGGTACAACAATGAAGCATATCATCAATAAGTGTGCCCTCCTATAGGAAGTGCGACTTGCCTAAGGGAGGAAAAAATGAAGCTCTGATGCCCGAAGATCAAAAACACACGAAGAATGATGCTGGGAGACCCTCTAAAGTGTAAGGAAAAATACCCAAGTTGAATCCTTTCCGTTCACTTACCCATCGATTCACTTGCTAAGCCATGGTCACTTTGATAATTTGTAATTAAAATGTTGAAATCTATGTTCATGGGAGTGTCCCCACCCCCTCGCTCCCGCTCTCGAAGCTCACTTCCTTCGGAAGCTCACTCCCAAAACGCTCCTAGTTTTGGGAGAACACTCCCAAGGTGCTCTCAAAACGCTCCCAATTTTGGAAGCACGCTCCCAAAACGCTCCCAATTTTGGAAGCACGCTCCGAAGGCGCTCGCGATGCGCTCCCTTACTTTTCTATACTAAAAGATATCATCTAAACAATTTTAAATAAAATTCAACACATACACCATGGAGCAACATGTAATATCATCTGTGAATAATTTCCATCTTTTTAATTAAAAACTTGCTTGTTGACTTTATAAAAATGATGATAATAGGAAAATGTTTTCAAACTGAAACATGGAATGGTTTGGCAGGCCTCTAGAGGAACCAAAATACATCAATTAAACAATAGTAGTCACCTCCACCTACGAGCCCTACCCATTGACCAAGCCAATAAGGTTGACCAGCTCAAAACTGATCAAAACACTAACTGAGCTAAAAATTAAGTGTCTCTGCATGCATGAGTTGTAAGTTGTTCTTCATCATATTATCAAGAGACTAAAGGCATTAGTAGCAAGAAACAAAGGTGATCGACACAACGAATACATAAATTGGACTTTATAATTAAAACTGCTGCATGATCAATAATGAAGTCCCTAACATATGCTCACTTTAATATTCGATCTAATCTACAAAATAGATCATTTCTCACTAAGCCAATAAGGTTGACCAGCTCAAAACTGATCAAAACACTAACTGAGCTAAAAATTGAGTGTCTCTGCATGCATGAGTTATAAGTTGTTCTTCATCATATTATCAATAGACTAAAGGCGTTAGTAGCATGAAACAAAGGTGATCGACACAACGAATACATAAATTGGACTTTATAATTAAAACTGCTGCATGATCAATAATGAAGTCCCTAACATATGCTCACTTTCATATTCAATCTAATCTACAAAATAGATCATTTCTCACTATGCTCGGTGAAAATGGAATGCAACAAGGATAAGATTAGTGATATCTTATGTCACGTCCCCACCTTTCTACTCGAGAGGAAACACGACCATGATGCAATCTAATCTGGGAAGCTAGCCCCATTTACGTAAATATAAAATGCATTGAACTTAAACATACACAGATGCATAAAATGTTAACATACAACAGAAGCAAAATCCATTCATTCATAGCCTTTAACATGTTCATCTAAATTCATTAGCAAATATAAATGCAGAGATTTAAACACAAGAATACTTATCTTGGAAGAAGCTTGTCCCGCAACCAACTATGTCGCTACAACGTTCCACCCAAACATAGGTCACTGTGCTCATCAATCACTAAGCACCACTGCCAACCCCGAGATGGGCATGATTCCCACAAGGAATAAGGGAACACTAGCAGACTCACACATAGCCAAGGAAACAACAAAAACTCAGCCAAGCCAACACAGTTGGGTTTATCAGGATGCAAAGGAGCTGGAAAGGCTGACTGCTAAGCTACTGATCTCAACCCCAGAGCTGTAGATACCTGCACCAGATCTAGCCTGACTTCTAAAACATCTACACACTCAACACAAGGAAGCATCCCCAGAGCTGTAGATACCTGCACCAGATCTAGCCTGACTTCTAAAACATCTACACACTCAACACAAGGAAGCATCCCCTTCTCTGCTAAACAGTCCCTCAGGCTATTCCTTCCCTTCCAGTGCAATTCAGGGTGTGCAAAGAAGAAAACCAGCCCCCTGGATTTGTCTGTGAAGTTCCTTCTCACACTAGGTTTATCAAGCTAGTCAGACCCCATTTCCACTCCCAAACTAGTTCGAGACCAAAAAAAGATGCATACACAACAATTACAGTTTTGGGCATAATGAAAAACAACTTGGGAGCCAAAAACGAATTTGCTGATGGGGGAAAACGATTCTGGGAGAGCAATTCGATTTCCAGAATCGTTTCTATGGCTTTACATGGGAAAAAACGGCTCCCTTAGTCTCTAAATTCGTGGCTCTGTCCCCCATTGGTTGTACAACACTGAAACACGAAATTCCCCAACCGTAGAGATGTGGAAACAACACAAAAACGCCCAGGAGTGGTCCCAATCACTAAACATTAACAAAAACACTTCCCAACAATGGGAAAGTTGAAGAACACTGCAAAAAAACATGAATGCAGAATGTCAGGAGCTCCAAAAACGTGGAGAAGACAACAACGTGAATGCATGAGGGAATGGACAACATTTTTTGGCAATAACTTGCCCCATAAGTCAAAATCGGGTTTCCCAAAAACTGATGGCTTCTCCAATTCGAATTTGGGTTGTCATACCTTGCCCATCCCATGCAATAACCAACTCAACCAATTTCTGGCAGTAATAAATGATTGGGTGAATAAGACAAGAAAGGTAGTTGACAGTTTGATGGGTTTTCCCTTTGACATTTGGCTTTTCCCCATTGTCCCAAAGGTTTGAATATCCCCCCCCCCCTTATCGTTAGGAAATCATGCCCCCATCTCATTATTGTTGCATTGACATAGCTGGTTGTGGGTTTTTAATTAAATTGCATATTTACATGATGTCCAAAATTATAATGTGTCGGCTAGCACAAAATACCATCGACATCGATTTTAATCGCCGAAACATAAAATGCTAAATCGATGGTGGGGATTTTGCCTTTAGCTCCACACCACGATTAAATACATTCTATAAATCATATACATTTAATGCAAACGGGGTCAAAACTGGGGTGTTACATTCCCCTCCCCCTTCAACAACACTGTCCTCAGTGCTTTACAAAATTGAACAAAAATGCTATACTGGTATCGCCCTCAGTGCTCCGCATAATTGAAAAAAAACGGATGTGACAATTGCATGGCATCCTCAAAATCCCATGTAGCTTCTTCAGGATTGTAGTGCTCCCATTGCACCTTTACCTACCCTATGGCTTGGTTCCAAAGCATTGTGACCTTCCTGTCGAGGATGCTCACTGGCTCGATTTGGAACTCTCCCTCGGGTTCCACTTGAATCACATCCCAATTTATCACATGGTTAGGATCATGTACATATTTCTTAACTAAAGAAACATGAAAAACATTATGAGCTCTAGTGCTAGTAGGCAATGCAAGTCTATATGCAACTTGTCCTATTTTTTCGAGCACTTCAAACGACCCAGAATATCTAGGTGACAACTTGGCACAGCTTCCAAATTCAAGGAACTCTTCTTTGCCCTCACTCTAAGGTAAACATGATCCCCAACACTGAACTCTCTGTTCACCCAATGCTTATCTACATAGTTTTTCTGTCTATCCTGGGCTTCTTTTAGATTCTGCCTGATCTTTACAACCTCTGGCTCCTTCTCCTTAAGCAATTTTGGACCAAGCACAACCCTCTTCGCTGGATTATCCCAAGTCACTGGTGTCCTACACCTTCTTCCATACAAAGCTTCATATGGACTCATCCCCAAGGATGCTTGTTGTCCATTGTTATAAGCAAACTCTACCAAGTGTAAATAATCTTTCCACTTGGTTGGTTTGTCCTTCACATACACGCGAAGCATGTCTTCAAGCACTTAATTTACTCTCTCTGTCTGCCCATCAGTCTGAGGATGGTAGGCTGTGCTGAAGTTCAACTTTGTACCCAAATCTGCAAACAACCTTTTCCAAATATTGGAAGTGAACTTGACATCTCTGTCAGAGACTATTGCCTTAGGCAATCCATGCAATTTGAAAATCTCCTTCATGAAGATCTTTGCAACGTCATCAGTCTTATGCGTATACTTAATTGGTATAAAGTGTGCTGCCTTTGTCAACTTGTCCACCACAACCATGATGGAATCATGTTGTCTCCAAGTCATTGGAAATCTTGTAATACAATCCATGGAAATAACTTCCCATTTCCATTATGGAACTGGCAAAGGCTGCAACAAACTTGCTGGGTGTTGATGCTCAACCTTCACCTACTGACATTTCATGCACCTTGAAATATACTCGACCATGTCCTTTTTCATTCTTGGCCAAAAATACTGCTTTCTAGCTGTAGCAATTGCCTTCTGATATTCTGGGTGACCAACATATGGAGCTTGATGGATCTCATACATAACAACTCTCCTCAAATCTGCTACATTTGGAATATAAATTCTATTTTTATAAGTAGGAAGTCCATCTTCTTCCAATTTATATCCCTCATATTTCTTTTCAAGGCTTTGCTACTGCAACTTGTCTTTTACCTGCACATACATTTCATCTTCAGCAGTATGACTAACAATATGTTGTCTCAAATCTGATTGGAAAATACTAATGGATGCCACATGCATTTCCTGCACCTTCCTGCTAAGTCCATTAGCTACCTTATTCTCTTTTCCTTTTATCTATTTGATTTCAAAATCAAACTCACATAAAAACTCCAGTCATCTAGCTTGCCTAGCATTTAACGTTGGCTAATCAAACAAGTACTTCAAACCACAATGATCTGTTCTTGGCTCAAATCTTCTGCCCATCAAGTAATGCCTCCACATCTTGAGAGCATGTACTATGGATGCAAGTTCTAGATCATGAGTGGCATAGTTCTTTTCATGCTCCTTCAACTTTCTTGATTCATAACATATCACGTGGTTGTCTTACATAAGGACGACTCCAAGCCCTTGACCGCATCCATCAGTACACACCACAAAATATTTTTTTGGGTCGACAATCTTTAACAATGGTGCACTTGTGAGAAGATTCTTCAACTGCTGGAAGCTTTCTTCACACCTTGGTGTCCATTCAAACTTTATTTCTTTCTTTTGCAAAGAAGTGACTGGATGTGTGACCTTAGAGAATCTTTCAATGAATTTCCTGTAGTATCCTGCAAGTCCCATAAAATATCTCACATCTGTCACATTTTTTGGAGTAGGCCAATTCATAATGGCCTCAATCTTCTCAAGGTCTACAGATATTCCCTCATCTAAGATCATGTGACCCAAATAATGAATCCTATCATTATAGATGTCACACTTGCTCAACTTTGCATACAACTTGTGTTCCTTAAGCAATTGCAATGTCAATCTTAGATGTTCTTCATGCTCTTTCTCATTCTTAGAATAGATAAGAATGTCATCAAGAAAAACAATGAGAAACTTGTACAAATACTTGTTGAAGACACTATTCATAAGGCACATAAATGTAGTTGGTGCATTTGTGAGACCAAATGGTACCACTAGAAACTCATAATGTCCATACCTCGTTCTGAAGGCTGTCTTATGAATGTCTTCATCCTTGATTCTTACCTGATGTTAACCAGACCTCAAGTGAATCTTGGAAATTACCTTTCCTCCTCTCATTTGATCAAAGAGGTCATGAATCCTAGGCAAAGGATGTTTGTTCTTCACAATGACTTTGTTCAGCTGTTTGTAATCAATACACAACCTGAGTGTACCATCTTTCTTCTTCACAAACAGAACTGGTGCTCCCCAAGAAGACACACTCGGCCGGATATACGTCTTCTCCAACAACTCTTGCAGTTGCATCTTTAACTCTAGCATTTCTGGTGTACTCATCCTGTAGGGTGTCTTGGACACTGATGCTGCTCCTGGAACAAGTTCAATTGTGAAATCAATGTCTCTCTTTGGGGGAATCCCTGGAATCTCATCAGGAAAAACATCCCTGAATTCTTGCAATACAGGATAGTCCTCCAACCTAATAGTTTCGTTCTCTGCTACTTCCAAAACATGAGCTGCATACACTCTGCAACCTTTCCTACAGCACTTCTTTAGCTACATTGTTGAAATCTGCCTAATCGAAATCACCTTTGGAATGCCTCTTACAACTCTTGGGTTCCCTTCTTCATCCCTGCATTCAAAAGTCTTATTGTAACAGTCAAGCTTTACTTTGTGAGCTTCTAACCAATCCATTCCAATGAGAACATCGTAGGAACCAAGTGGTAGACATCCAGATCAACACAAGTGGCCAATCCATTCATGACCAACGGACATTTCTCTACCACTTCACTGACCTTTCTCTTAGTTTCGGTGGCTAGCTGAACTAACCAAGATTTGCTATGCTTTACTTTCTTAAAAGCACAAATCTTCACTAATCTAGGAGTAATGTAACTGTGAGTAGAACCAGGGTCAATCAAAATAGAAACAGATTGCTCAACGATCTTACCTGCAACTTCAACCATGGTTGACTGGTGATTTGCATGGCGGTCCGCCAGTGATGCATAAATCCTAGGGACAACGCTTGCTACTTGACCCACTATTTCTACCTTTTAAAGGTTGTAAGCTAGCCTTGCATTCTCATTCTCAAGTGGACAATTCCTGCGCATGTGGGGTCCTCCACATTTCCAACATTGGAGTGGTTCTTTGTTCTGTTGTGGATCTCTTGGCTTTTCTCCCACCACTCTGCTGGCTGCTTCTCAACTTGCGATGGCTTCTTTTGCTAATTCCTGAAGTTAGAAGGTTTGAAACCTTTCTTCCTTTGGTCAGTCTTCTCATTCTTATGGTCCTTCCATGTCTTATGGTAATCAGGTTTTCCTTTGATTTTCTCATAGCAATACTTAGCTTTCCTTATCGTTTCTTCCAGAGTTCTAGGTTCACAAAACTCAATTCTGTCTTTGTAAGACTGAGGCAATCCACTCAGTAAACGCTGGATTTTCATTTTTTCATCTTTGATGTACCTGACATACCTCAACAGCTCCAACAACTTGTTTTCATACTCTTCCATGGTCTACTACCCCATCTTAGCTCATGAAATTCTTTGATCTTAATATCATAGTACTTGTTAGAGAGGTACTTATTCTTGAAATGCTTCTGGAACTGTTTCCACGCAATCTTCCTTTCATTAATATTTTTCACTTGCTTGAAGTGCTCCCACCATATGGATGCCCTTCTATTCAAATTGAAGATGGCTTCCCTAGCCTTCATATTTCTAGAGTAGTCTTGGACTTGGAAATATTTTATCATCCCAAGAATCCAAGCTTCAGCTTCTTGACCATTCTTTATCTAACCATTGAAGGTAGGCGGCCTTGCCTTCTTAAACTCATCACGTGAATGGTTCTAATAACGCCTCTTCCTCTCATTCTTGTGAGAAGAAGAACTTGAACAGCTAGTGGATCCTTTAGAGTCAGATGAACCACTAGGAGATCTCTTCCTTCTTCTGGTATTGCTTTTACTACCTTTTGGTCTTACTGCCCAGTCCCCAGAGTTCCTCTACCTCTGGATGTCTGTCAAACTTTGCAGCATGGCTGCATTCAACTGATTCTGCTCCTCCTGAGCCTTAACCAATCTTTCATTATCTGCCCTGTAACTTTGCATCTCCACCCTTGGGATTCTCATGGTGGCTGCAAAATCTGGGGGAGTATTTTGAAACCTCCTCCCATTTGACTATGTCTCAGCATTTCCAACTCGGACATTTTCCTCCATAGCATCTTCCTTGTACTCATTGGGATTCTGTGCATCATTCATGTTGTAGGTTCTCATGGCTGAACCAAAACCCAAGTTCACTGATCTGCACTATGTGGAATGTTGTCTTTGAAGGTGACTATAATTCTGCAAAATGTGTTAATAAACAAAATTTGTTAGCTGCATAACATTCACATGAATTTATACATTACTTACCTGCATTGGAAACACCATACATTGACAACTTTAGTCTTTATCAAATCATAGAATTTTTCTTTTCACGAAGAACGATTGTCTCAGGGGGATATTGGGGGTCAAGGGGGCTTTTGTAAATCGTTCGATTTCATGCAATTTGGCACATAAACACGCTGCCATTTTCCCCATCTTTTTGGCCCCTATAGATCTCACTGAAAACCTACCAAGAATCCTTGTTTCGGCGAAATTTTCATTTTCCTTCCGACGTGTCGGCGCGAACTCACCAAAAGTTTACCGACATGTCGGCTCCATTTTCCTTTTCCTTTTCACGTGTCGGTGAAATTTCCCAATTTTTTCCGATACGCATTGACAAACTTCATCCGATTCCTTTCGATGTCTCCTTTCGCAATGTCGGAATAATTTTCGACTTTCACCCGCTGCATCGAAAAAAAATTTCACTTGCATCCGCCGCTGCGTCGAAATTTTTTTTTGACTTTCATCCGCCGCTGCATCGGAATTTTTTTTTGACTTTCATCTGCCTCTGCATCGAAAAAAATTTCGACTTTCATCCACCGTGTCGGAAAAGTTTCAGACTTTCACCCGCTGCAGGCCTTCCGTCGTAGCAGAAAAATTTCCAACTTTCTTTTGATTGAAAACTTGCCAAAACCGTCGCCGTTTCGGAAAAATTTTAAAGTTTCCTTCGGTTGACGAACTGGCCAAGCCTTCCACCACGTCGAAAAAATTCTGACTTTCCACCCAACGCGTTGCGGCTGAAACTCCCAAAGTTTTCTGATGTGCGTTGGCAGAACTCAACCGATGTATCGACAAAATTCTCCGATTTTTGTCGATTTCAATACTTAGAAATTTTTTTCGAAATTTTATTCTTTTCTCCCCGTCGGCTCAACGCAACTAACACGCATCAGCTCACATATTCGTTCCTTGTCGACATGCATCGGCTCACTTCAGCAAACTCAGCCGACATGCCCATACATAGGAAATTTTCGAAAATTTTCCGTCTTTTGTCTTATTGTCAGTGGAAATCTCAGCTTCCACCCGACGTGTATCGGCTCGCATCAGCTAATCTCTGTCGACATGCGTCGGCTTCACTTCAACTAACTGATCCGACAGGGTATTTTTCATACTTAGAGAAATTTTGAAATTTTTTTTCTGTCTGTTGCTTTTCTGTTGAACACAAAGGTGGATTTCTCATGGCCCTTTGAGGCCCAAAGCTGCAACATGAGCTCTGATACTACACCATCACGTCCCCGCTCGTCTACTCTAGAGGAAACATGACCATGATGCGATCTAATCCGGGAAGCTAGCCCCATTTACGTAAATATAAAATGCATTGAACTTAAACATACACAGATGCATAAAATGTTAACATACAGCGGAAGCAAAATCCATTCATTCACATCCTTTAACATGTTCATCTTAATTCATTAGCAAATATAAATGCAGAGATTTAAACACAAGAATACTTATCTTGGAAGAAGCTTGTCCCGCAACCAGCTATGTTGCTGCAACGTTCCACCCAACCATAGGCCAGTGTGCTCATCAATCACTCAGCAGCATTGCCACCCATGATCTGGGAATGATTCCCACAAGGAATAAGGAAACACTAGCAGACTCACACATAGCCAAGGATACTGTTGCCGCCTAATTCACACTTTTAAGACGCAGGAAAGTCACAACCTGCTATGTGTGTCCTTGGGGGCAAGCGAGAGCTGGGGACCACTGTCACCACAGTCTACAGCTCCTCCGTTTAGGCAAGATCCCAACAGAGCCAAGGGGGGTAGTCCCTATGGAAAGACTATGTTCCAGGTTTATTAATTAATTGAAGATTAATTAAAGGGATCTTTTTATTAAGATTACAAAATTATAAGACCAATGCCTATATTAAATGGAGTCAAAAGATACAATGTGTCTTTATAAAAAAGAAATGTTAATCTACGATTAAACTATAGGTTCAGTGTTTAATAAAGAAATATAAGGATAAACAATATGATTATAAACAGTAATGAAATAAAACAAATGTATGGACAAATGAAACCAATTTGCGAGATAGTAGAAAATCGTTATGAATACAGATTACTAAACCAGCAGTAAATTTAAATATGAAAAGGTTTAAGCAGTCAACATTCACCACATGCTCATTTGCAGAATCGAAAGTAAATAAATGTACTGAGAAATAAAGTGCTGGAAGTAAAAAATTGTAGTGTTGTATTGTAGCAAAAAAGTGCTTGAAGTAAATGTATTGTAGTACTTGCAGTAAAATGAAGTGAAAATGATTGTAGTAAAACCTTGAACAGCAAGGCAAAGATAAATAGTATTGATCTGTGTTTGCAGGACGTTTTGCAATGCTTCTTGGTAAATTTTAATAA